>CM076848.1:51990499-52177985 GCA_039519185.1 Astragalus membranaceus
TCATGTTCAGAATGGCATGATTGAAGTTACACACTGCTGAATTCAGCTTCTGATTGCTGATATACTGACCAAAGCTATCAAGATAGATCAGTTTGTAAAACTGAGAGGAGACCTTGGTGTTATCATGTTTGAGACCTTGAATTAAGGGAGGGTGTTGTGATTAATTCAAGGACCTATTGGTCATTTTATGGCTTTTACCTTTATCATTTACTGATGTCATTTTTACTAGTTTGATTGTAATTTCAGTTTGTCATTTGATTAGCATTTGAGAGCAATTTCATTTAGTAGCTCAGTTGGTGTAATAGTATAAATACTCTCTTGTAATTCATTCAAAAATTTCAGTTACAGAGTTAATAAAACTCAGATCAAAGTTCAATTCAGTTAGTTACTTCTTCTTCTCTCTGCTCTCTGCATCTGTGTGCTCTGCCATGGAATTCACATTGAACTCCAACACACACCACAGTCCACAATTGAGGATCTTCAAACACATGCTTGATTTTTCCATTTGCTTAACCGAATTTATGAATTTAAATATAACTTTTAAGTAGTTTTTTTCTTTTCATAAATTGCTGAGTAACTATTTAAAATAAAAAAAACTGAATTTAAAAGATTGATTCTTATTAAGTATAATAATATTTTAAAAGGGAATTTAAAAAATGATTTCAAATGATTAATATGGAATCATTTTTGTGCATAAATGTTTTGAAAATTGTTTTTTCCAACGTAAAAATTATGAATTGTCGACTTTTGTCATAATCAAATAAGAAAGCCTTTTAGCACAAAAATCAAGGGTAAGGTGGTTGACGGAAGGGGATTCTAATAGTCGTTTTTTCCACGCTTGTGTGAAACAAAATAGGAGAAGGACTCAGTTGTTGAAGGTTATGGTGAATGATAAGTGGGTGGAGGATGTTGGAGGTATAAAGAGGGCGGTCAAGGATCATTTTGAGGCAAAATACAAGGAGGAAGATCTTGATAGGCCAACAATTGACGGTGTTCAATTTAACCAAATCTCATTGTGTGACAAGATATGCTTGTGGCACCATTCACATTGGAGGAGGTTCGGGAAGTTGTATGGGAGTGCGATGGAAACAAGATCCCGAGACCCGATGGCTTCAATCTCAACTTCATTAAGAACTGTTGGGATCTTTTATCTCTAGAGATTATGATTTTTTTTTGCAGAATTTCACAAACAACAAGGCTACCAAAGGCAATTAGCGCTTCTTTTTTGGCTCTAATCCTAAAGACAAGTAACCCGCAAGGGTTGGGGGAATATAGGCCCATATCTCTCATTGGATGCTTGTACAAGATTCTAGCAAAGGTTCTTGCGGGTAGGATAAAAAAGGTTATGAAAGGGGTAATTTCGGAGTGTCAAAGCGCCTTCCTTGTTGGAAGGAACATCCTTGATGGAGTGGCGGTAGTAAACGAGATCATGGATATGGCAAAAAGGAGAAAGCAAAAGTGTGTGGTTTTGAAAGCAGATTTTGAAAAAGCTTATGACTCAGTGAGCTGGTCTTATTTGGACTACATGATGGGCAGGTTGGGTTTTGATGACACGTGGAGAGGTTGGATGCGAGCCTGCTACTCATCCAATTCCATATCGGTTTTGGTGAATGGCAGTCCAACGGATGAATTCGTGGCTCAGAAAGGATTAAAGCAGGGCGACCCCCTCGCCCCATTCTTGTTCCTAATTGCAGCGGAAGGGTTGGCTGGTCTTGTAAGAAAGGGGTGGAGTCTCATAACTTGCAAGGGTTCAAAGTAAGCGATGCATTAACAGTTGAATTATTACAGTTCGCAGACGATACAATTTTCTTTTGTGGCGGTGAAGAGAAAAGTGTGTGGTGTTTGAAGGCAATCCTACGGAGCTTTGAACTTATTTCGGGTTTAAAGGTGAACTTCTCAAAGAGTAATGTGATTGGTATTAGTATGGAGGAAAGAACCATGGAAGGAATCTCTCAATTTCTTGCTTGTAGATTGGGTACAAGCTCATTCAAATTTCTTGGGATTCTCGTAGGTGCAAACCCAAGGCTAACTAGCACTTGGCAACCGATTATTGATTCCATAAAGGCAAGATTGAATAGTTGGAGGAGTAAGCAACTCTCTATAGGTGGGCGTGTAACCTTAATTAACTCGGTACTAGCTTCTCTCCCCCTTTATCTATTTTCATTTTATAGAGCCCCGAAGAAGGTTATTGAGGAGATTACTAAGCTTTAAAGGAGATTTTTATGGGGGGGAGATGGAGAGAATAAAAAGATAGCATGGGTGAGTTGGGATAACATTTGCAAGCCAAAAGTGAGGGGTGGGCTAGGAGTAAAAAAATTAGAATTGTTTAACTTAACCCTCTTAACAAAGTGGAGGTGGAGGATTTTGGTGGAGGAAGGTACCCCATTATGGAAAGAGGTGTTGGTGTCTCGGTATGGATTGAAGGGGAGATGGCCTAAAGAACACGAGTATAGAAGAGGGTGGGGGAAAACTTCAATTTGGTGGCGAGATTTATGTCAATTGGGTGTTGGTACAAATTTGCATGATGAGTGGTTCGATGATATTGTCAAGATTAAATTGGGAAGAGGAAACTTGGTGAAGTTTTGGACCGATAGATGGTTGGGGAGGGATTGCTTTGCTGACTTATTTCCTCTTTTATTTAATAGCTGTAACAATAAAGATGTAGTTGTGGAGGATTTGGGCTCTTGGTCGGTTGGTGTGTGGAGGTGGAAGTGGGAGTGGCTGGTGGCGATAAAACAAGCAGATGAAATTAGTGCAGCGTACTTACAGCAGCTGCTGCAATCGGTTCAGCTAGCTGAACATACGAGTGACGGCTGGGTTTGCAAATTGGACTCAATTAAGGGGTTCTCAGTGAAGTTGTGTTATGCAAAACTGTGTGATTTTTCTGCAGGTGTTGTCATGGAGGCTTCGGTAACAGGTGCTGCTGGTGTAGAGGGTGCTGTTTCGGCCAACAGAGGTGCTGTTGCGCCCGAAAAAGTCCCGGTTTGGGTTTCTCAATGTACAACGTGGAAAAATTTTGAAGCCGCCACCAATATTTTAATTTTAAGACCAAAACATTGAAAAAAGGTCTTTTGGACAAGGTGGATGGTCTTTTGAAAACTAGAGATATAGGTTCGGGGGTCGATTACGTGCGAGGAAGGTGTTAGCACCGCGCACGTCCTTTCTACCGAAAGGGAACCTCTAATTAAATGTGTGGTTTTAACGTTTGATTTGAAAAATACCTAGATTTGCCTATTTATTTCTTGTTTGAAGATGAATGAGAGAACTTAATGAAAATTTTATTTTTGGTGAGAAAGGTGAAAAAATGTTTTAGAAAAAGTGCTTGACGGGACATGGCCCGCTCCTACGTATCTCCAGGTGCGATGGAGAATTCAAAGCTACGTAGTTCTTGGTTATCATGAAAAGGTTTTTATTTTTTATCTTTTTAGTGAATTTTCGAAATAGGACGAGTATTCAGCGAACGATTAAACTAACAGAGGTTATGGGTAATCACCGCTAAATACTCAAAAAAGAGAGTTGTACCGCTAGTCAAACGAACAAAGGTTCTGATGGACTGTTTGATAACAACTCGTTTTTATTATCTTTTTTGAAAGTGATTTTCGAAAGAGATTGATTCGCACGATGATCAAACTAACAAAGGTTATGATGGATCATCGTTTATTATTCTTATGAGAAAAGGACATTGCCACTAATAGCTAAACGAACAAAGGCTCTGATGAGCTACTAGCAACAATGGGTTTGAAAATGACTTTTTGGTTTGTTTTGTGAAAATGATTGGTTTAGGGTTGCGAAAAGGATTTTTATTTGTTGCGCTTGACGAGAACGTGGCTCGCTCCTACGTATCCCAAATGGGAATCAAAGCGACGTAGTTCTAATGAAAATGTTTTTTGAAAAGGGTTTGGAAGGGGAAGAGTTTTCATAATGATCAAGCAAGCAAAGGCTTTGAGTGATCATTACTAATAACCCTTGATGGCGTTCATGACAATCAAACAAGCCAAGGCTTTGAGTGATAGTCACTAATAACTCACATTAAATGGAAAAGAGTTTGAAAGATTTTTGGAAAAAGGGTGAAGTTATTATCAATGATTGGTTACAAAGTTCAAGCACATTCAATAATCACGAAATCATGCATATGTTGAACATTAATTAAGACTAAACATGCCAATATGATCAAAAGATCCACTTATCTAGGATGCAAGATAAAGTTCTCCAAGCAAATATGTGTGTGTAGGAAGGGGTGTATTTACCCTAATGACTCTATGCTACAACATGCATGTAGACTTACGTCTTCATTAGGAGGTCATACACATGGATGGAATGGCATATAATTGAATCAAGACATTTAAAATGCATCAAAAACAAGCAAGCAATTGGTCATAGGCATAGAATGATCTTAATTAAGCCAAGGAACATATGAGCAATGATTTCTCAATAACATGAACAAAAGGGGAAATTGCATCAAGGCTAAGGTAAGCCTATCCTTTGCATTCATGAATAAGTGCGCAAAGGCTAATAACACAATCAAAGAGGAGGGAGCATCAAGGTTTTGGGTAACCTATCCTTTGCAATACCCCATGGACCTTAAACCATAAACCTAACCATCTCATCTTTTATTCATTAAGAAGTTAAAAGGGGAAGGTTGAATCATCTAAAACCATCCTCACCACTTAGAATATGATGCACTAGGCATAAGCGGGAATCATATGATTTATCCTCAACAATGGACAATAATAAAATTAGAATACAAGAGTAAGTAAATAAACACTAAAGCTAAGTTGAATCACATAGGGCAATCCTCTCACTTTGAGAAAAGTGCCCTAGGCACTAGTGAGAATCAACTTGCCTATCATCAACAATTTACAATAATGAACACATAAACTAAATTGAATCCTTTCTAGCAATCTTCACCACTTGGATCAAGGTGCACTAGGCACTAGTGGGAATCATGTTGCTAGGTCATCAACAAACAACAATTCCCACGATTAAACAAAGAAGGCTCATAAACAAGGTTGAGGCATATCTTGCAATCCTCTCACTTAAATTATGATACTCTAAGCACAAGTGAGAATCAAGTTGCAAAATCATCAACAAACAATAAACAAATAACACAAGAGTAGTAAACTAAAACGAGGTTGAATCATATTTTGCAATCCTCTCACTTAAATTATGATGCTCCAAGCACAAGTGAGAATCAAGTTGCAAAATCATCAACAAACAATAAACAAATAACCCAAGATTAGTAAACTAAGATGAGGTTGAATCATATCTTGCAATCCTCTCACTTAAATTATGGTGCTCCAAGCACAAGTGAGGATCAAGTTGCAAAATCATCAACAAACAATAACAAATAAAAACAAGAGTAGTAAACTAAGATGAGGTTGAATCATATCTTGCAATCCTCTCACTTAAATTATGGTGCTCCAAGCACAAGTGAGAATCAAGTTGCAAAATCATCAACAAACAATAAACAAATAAAAACAAGAGTAGTAAACTAAGATGAGGTTGAATCATGTCTTGCAATCCTCTCACTTAAATTATGATGTTCTAAGCACAAGTGAGAATCAAGTTGCAAAATCATCAACAACACAAGTATTTGCAAGTAATATGGACTAAAAGTCACATTTAACACAAGGATTTAAACACTAATAACAAGGTTGATCAACATCAAGTAAAAAGGAACAACAAGATAGATTAAAACCCCAAAGAAAATGCGAACCACATAGGAGACAAAATCACATGTTTATTCCATTAAAATGCAAAGATCAACACAAAATAACAACAAACTACATTTTAAGATGAAAATGATGAGTATGCGAAAATGATGAAGAGAATATGAATTTTGATGCAAAGTATTGTAAATGATGTAAGGGTTTTAGAGATTCACCTAGGATCCAAACTAGTAGAAGTAGGAAATGAAGAAAAGATAGCCAAATCAACTAGAATCTTCAAGAAATAAATGGTGAAAGGAGGAGGATCTATGAAGGAGGAGTGGATTTGAGGTAATTTTGTGGTGTTTGGGTGAATGGAACAAAAGAAATGGAGGAGAGGAGAGTGGGGGGAGGGCTACGGCCTATGAGAGAAGGGGGAGAGGAGGAGAATTGTGTTGATTTCAAGTGAGAGAATGAATGAGCAAAAATTGTGATGTGTGGAGAATGAAAGGGTATTTATAGGATTGGTGAAGGGCTAGGGTTAAAATGGTAATCAATCCAATTAAATCAATTAATATTCAGCTGAATATTAATAAATAAAATTAATTTGAACTTGGTCACCAAGTTAGAGGGTATTTTAGTCATTGGCTTTGAGAGGTGCACTAGGATTAGACTTTAAATTTGAATGGAGGGTGGAGATGCATCATCACATGGATTGAGGGTGTTGAAGAAACACAAAAATGTGAGAGATTTGGAGAGTGGGGGGCGAATATTAGGGGAAAGAAAAAGGAAAAGAAAAATGAATTTCTTATTTTAGAAGAGATATTTTATGTGAAGTAGGGTTAAGGGCATTTTAGGGGAGAATTGTTACCAAAGAGGGAACTTTGGGTTTTCTTATGAATAGGTTAGTGTAAGTGAGTGGAGTAATTTACCAAAGAGGGTATAATGGAAGAGGGTGGAAGAAATTGGAGAGAGAGAGAGAGAGAGAGAGAGAGAGAGAGAGAGAGAGAGAGAATTCGTAGGTGGGGGGAGGAAGAGAGAAAAAAAAACTTGTTTTTGGTATTTTGTCTTATTGAGGACACTTCACTTTTTTTGTTTTTTTGAAAATGAAATTTTTGGGCATGAGAAATAATGGGAATGCAACTATTGAAAATGTGTTACATGTTTTTGGGCACCATAAAATATTCCCTCTAGTCACTTATGACAATAAAAATTGTCACTTAAAAATTGAGGAATATTTAATGGTCCCTTTTTATTTTTCTATGCACTAAAAATGAAAAAATACATTTTTAATTATTTTGACTAGGGTTTTCTTCCTAAAAAATTGTACAAAAATTATCCTTGATAGAATAAAAATGTACCTTTTGAGGATGTGCATTTTTGGCGAGAAAATTATCTTTTTGCGAAAAATGACCAAAATGCCCTTTTTAACCCTAAAACCCTAATTTGCCTAAAAAGTGCATTCCAATCCTAAAAATGATTTTAAAGACCTTGGAATGACTTCTAGGACCCAAGATGCAATGCATGATGCTCTTCATTCTTTCAATTTATTTATTTATTATTTTTTGTGAAAAATTAGGGTTTTGACCTAAGCCGGACAAAATTGGGGTATAACAGGTGTTGTCACTGCAGGGACAGTTTTGGTTAGCAGCAATGGCGTTTGGAAACAACTGTGGAGTAACGACATTCCGTCTAAGGTGTTGATATTCGGTTGGAGGGTTCTTTTAAATAAGATTGCTACGCGTGAAGCGCTACATCATAGAGTTATTTTGCACGATCAATTGGATAAGTGCTGCGTTTTATGCTTTGAAGGGGACGAGACAACTACACATCTTTTTCTTCAGTGTCGTGTGACAAAATTGGTATGGCAACAAATATTTTCTTGGATGGGGGTTTCTATTATCGAAGGGGATGACTTGATGTCTCATTTCACGGTCTTTGGGAAATTGTTAAAAGGGAAACAACAAAATCGAGTAAAGCATCTCATTTGGTTAGCCGTTATCTGGAATATTTGGTTGATGAGGAACAAAATAGTTTTCAATGGGGAGGTAGCTTCGATCTCTACTATGGTTTCGGGTATCAAGGATAGCGCTTGGAGTTGGTTTAAAGCTGGGAAGGGGAAATCTTGTGGGTTTGGTTGGTCGGATTGGTATAATAGCCTGTTGGGTTGCTTAGCTTCATTGTAACACTATAACATTATATGTATTTTCTATTATAGTCGGGGTACTCTTTTTCCCTCCCTGGGTCTTTTTCCCACTGGGTTTTGGCCCTCAGAGGTTTTAACGAGACCCCTAGGTGTAAGGGGTTGGTGCACCCTTTGTGCGCCCCTTAATACAGCACAATTGCTTATCTAAAAAAAATACCCACTTCACTCAATCAATTTTATACAAGGTAGGTTTGTAACGCAAAAACCCGAACCATGTTTTAATTGTATTTTGCTTTTTATTTATTTATTTATATAATTTGTTTTTTTGTCTCCATTGATTCTTGACTCTCGTGAATCCTAACCAAACAGGCACTTAGAGATGAACCTTGGTAGGGGTGTCAAAATGGTCCATTTGTCCATCGGATATGCGGTCCATCCATAACAAAATTCATCCAATCCATCCTTTACAAAAAAAAAATATTAATGGATTGAATTGAATCAATCCGTTTGATTTTGTGGATGGTTGTGATCCATTCATTATATTTTCTAAATTCATTGGATTACAATAACTACAAAATCAAAATCCATTGGATAATTAATTTTTTTGAACAAATCCATTGCATAATTATAAAAATACTTTTTTTGCCAAAAAATATTTTTTAAAAAATATTTTTTTTCCAGAAACTTTTTTAAAAAAAATTCATTCAAAAAATAATTTTTTTTGACCAAAAATCATTCAAAAATTAATATAATATATAATACATATATAATAATATTATCAGCCACCGGAGGGCCACCGCAAACCACCGCTAGCCACCGTCCGCCGCCGCTGGAACCACCACCGGCCACCGTTCGCCGCCGCTGGAACCACCACCGGCCGCTGGAGCGCACCCCCTAAACCACCGCCGGCCGCCCCTACCATCACCACATATATAAATATATATTTATATATTATATTATATTATATATATATTAACAATATTATATATACATATAGTTATATATATATATATATATATATATATATATACATATTTTATATTTATAAAACTAAAAAATTCAATTTTGTCAAAAAATGATAATAAATTCAATTTCTGCAAAAAAAAAAATATTAAATTTTTTTTTGACTCAAATGATTTTTTTTATCGAAAGATTTGTTTATATTTTAAACATATCAGTGGATGAATTGGATATCCATCCATAAAAAAATTGCAAACAGATGAATTGGATGAATTTTTTTTGTAAACGGATGAATTGGATTGGATTTTTTTGACACAATTTTAATGGATATAAATGGATAAATGGATTGTCTTCAATCCATCCATTATAATCCAAATCTAAATCCATCTGATCCATCCATTCTACACCCCTAAACCTTGGTTAGTTTCATGTCGGAAGCAATTACTTCGTAGAAAGATTTGATTGAAAGAATAAATCGAACATCATGACAATAATATATATAATAATGAGTCATAATCTCATGTCATGAACAATTATAACCCAAGATCATAGTTGTATGAATTTAGAACACCATATAGATAATAAGAAGGGATGAGATGTTTATCTATCGAAGACATCCCCTTAAAAGTGATTTGTAGCATGTGTTTGAATGCTCGAGTGTGCCTTTGAATTTCAATGACATAGAATAGGATCTTCCTCCCCTTCTTATTATCTATATGGTGTTACAACTATGATTTTGGGTTAAATATTGTTCATGACATGAGATTACGATTCAGTTTTCAAATATTTTTGGTTAGGTCTCAGTCAAACAAATAAATTCAAGATGTGTGAGAGAAAATGACTCGAATTTAGATACTGAGTTCACCAGTTGATAGGTTTACACTGCAAGCCCCAATTTGCGTGCTCTTTTGGAGACGGGTAGTGGCGAAGGAGGGGAATTCGAACGAACAACCAAACGAATCAGAGATTCTAGGTGATCATTCGATCGAATTCGAGGCACGAAATGACTAAACAAAACACGGAAATCACACCCAGAGAGGCGAGAACATCGTGAATCCTTCAATCGGTCAGCACCGAACGTTTTCGTAAAATAAAGCAAAGTAAAAAAGAAAAGACAAACTCAAGGGACCCACAGAAATCAACCCCAAGAGGGATAGAACGTCACGAGTTCCCCAAGTGCAGAGATGGAAAAAGGCTTTAAATCATTAAAAAGATAAAAGAGACAAGAGTGTTGCACTCGGTTGTCGAAAAAGTAATTGCATTGAATTGAAAAGGGTTTGGCTCAGACATACATTGTTCACCGCTGTAGCCAGAGATCCTGTGTGATCGGATGTGTTAGGCGTAATGGGTTTCTAGATGGTATGAAATCGCCTTGAGTACATCGATTGAACTACTATTTATAGGCTACAATGCGAACTACTACGTCGCATGCCTTGGACACTTGTCCTTATTGAAAGCAGATAAAATATAAACCAACTAATGATTGGAGATGATGGATACGACGTGTCTTATGGCGTCTTGGATTCTTTACACTTGCCCTTGTGCTTCGAGCCTATTCGAGGCAACTGCCTTAACTGCCTTACATCCTTGCGTATAACACTTAAAACTTCGAATCTTGCCTTCGAGAGCTTCCACAGGTCTTTTGGGAAAGTGACCTTCGCGCGTGTATTCTCCTCCAACTTTCGGGATTGGCCTCTGAAGTCCTTTCAATCGTAAATATGAACTTTCGAGCCACTTCCTTTTCGAGCAAAACTTGTTTTAACAATTTTTGAACTTCTCTTTAAATGCTATGCTGACGTGTTATTACAGCTAATTTCGAATCCGAAATTCGACTTTAATAGATTCATATTATTATATTATTGTCATGATGTTCGATTTATTCTTACATTGGTGGGTCCTTAAAAACCGAGCTCAGCTTATCACACGTGATTTGAGGTCACATACGTGCATAACTTTTTTATGCATAAGTAAATTAAATTTACGCAAACATATCCAAACAGAGTTCACGTATGTACACACAAACGTACGTGAACTGAGTTCAGGTATATCCCTTACACTTAAAAAAAGCTTAACACCGACAGAGAGAGCATCATTGTGCATAGGGGGACAGAAGAAGAGAGTGCGATTGAAGAAGAGGAGTGAAGAGACAAATTGAATGGAGAGTAGCAGTTTTTGAAAATTACATTTTGACCAAAAGGTATTTTGGTCAATTCATAACATCAAGATGCATGATCTTAATAGCCAGCACTATGTCCCTATTTTGAAATCCTTAAACACTTATTTTGAAACTTATTTTTTTCTAAATTTAATAGACCAAAATGAGGCAAACTATTATTTTTAACTCTATTCTTATCACATCTTTCATCTAACACACCTACCGTGTCACTCTCTATTCTCTCTTTATGGTGTGTTTGGTAGAAGAGAATCTTTTTTTTGTTTGACACACTCCCTTATCTATTTCTCTTTATCTTCCTCTCTCTCCCATTTTTCTCTTCAACCAACACTCTTATGGTGTGCTTGGTAGAAGAGATAGAGAAAAAGAAGAGAGAATGATTTTCTATTGTTTGGTTTAGTAGAGAAATAGGATAGAGAGAAAAAGAAGGGAATAGTCTAGCACTACTCCCTCCGTGCCATATTATATGACATTTTAGGCAAAAATTTTTGTCCTATTGACGTTTTACAATACCAATGAAACATTAATGTTTATTTTCCTATCATACCCTTCATTATTTAATGATATCTCTTATTCCAATTCTATTAATTTATCTTTCCCATATCACTAATGACGGACAATTTGGTAAACAAACTCACAATTCCCCCTTCCCATACAAAATTAACTATATTTCTTAGTTTGTGCGAAATCACCCAAAGTGACATATAATATGGGACGGAGGGAGTATTTTACACTAAGAGTGTGTTTGGTTGAAAAGAAAGAGAGAAGAAAGAGAAAGGGAAGAGAGAAAGAAAGAAGAGAGTGTGTCAAACAATAGAAAGAGGGCCAATGAAGATTAACTCAGTTGGTAAGGAGTTACCCCATCCCCCACAAGGGCGTGGGTTCAACTCCCGCTGCCGGCGTGAGGACCTCTTTGGTGGATGATCTGTAAGTATCTCTATAAGTGCTCAGAGTCGTGAGGCCTGCCCTCACCTTGGCGAGCCTCCGGAGACCAACTCACCTAAATTTTCAGTTACCAAAAAACTAGAGGTGGACAAATAATTTCTATCCGACCGAATCCGTGGAATCCGTTCAGAGTTTTTAACTAGCGGACGGTTTCATTCGGTCTTTGGGTTAATCAGTTAACCGAAAAAGGATAGTAACGGATATAAATGGTCGAGCTCGGTTGCACATACCAGGATCCAATGGTAACCATAACCGACCGACTGAGCAATAGCAAGCCTAATGTTAGATAATCCCTATCTCAATAGCTTTGACCAATGCATATCTCTCTGACCGATGCAGTACTCGGCAGCATATAAATGCATTAAAATATTGGTTTTCAGCTTTTCAGTAATGAACTTTAGTAGTAGTACTATTTTACAATGTTTTAAAACTCGAACCGGTGACCGACTCGGTGAAGGTACCGGGTCACTGGGTCAAGGGTCGGACCGAAGGATCGACAGTTGAACCGCATGATCAAAACCGGAACCGGATGACTCGGACCCGGTCTCTATTTCGAGAATTTTCAATACCTATATAGTATATAATATAAATTTCGTCCCTGTAAAATTAATAACTATGTTTATTTTATATCTACTAAAATATAAAAAATTCCCAAATTTTTAGGACCTATATATTTCATACTTGTAAAACTTAATTTGCTAAAATTACACACCATGCCTATTTTATTTTTATTTGCTTGGTATATATTAAATAAATTTTAAAAGTTCATATCATGCTTCAATAAATATTTAGAACAAATTTCATAAGTTAACAGTTTAATATTAAATAAATCTTTAAAAAAATACTTAATATTAAATAAGTTTGTTGAAATATAATATTAATATTACAAGCTAATGCCATGAGGATGAGCATACTTGACTTTTAGGAAAAGAGGTACCAATTATATATATTTGAAATAAATAATATTCTCAATAAGATTGGTAGCCTCATGGTAGTGCTCAACATTTGCTTTCAATAGGTCAGGGGTTCAAACCCCACTAATGACATTTTTGTTGAAGGTTTTGAGTCTCTTTTGTTTTAAGTAGTTTAGAAATAGTCCACATCGGATAGAATGAGGAAATGACATATAAAAGCAAGGTGTATGTCAATGGGAAACATACTTACCTAGATGGCAATCACTAGTGGGGGCTTGCGTTCGCGCGGCCCCTCCCAATTACAGTTCAAAGATTTGATAAAAAAAAATGGACAACCCGGTCCGGTTTGAGCCGGGTCGCCGGTTTTCCCCAAAACCCACCGGTTCCCACCGGTTTGGTGCATAACCGATCCAAAGGCTTGACCGGCTCGGTTACCCCCCCGGTTCCCGGTTCGACCGGTCCGACCGGCCGGGCCGAGCCGGTTTTTAAAACACTGCTATTTTACTCTAGTTTCTCTCTCTCAAGTTTGTATTAACTATTGATGTGATAAATAAATTAATTGTTTCTCTCTCCACTGTCTCTTCTTCTCCAAACCCTCTTCTTCTCTAATTCCATATCTTGAACTACCATGTATTTATTTCTTTGTTGAGCCTCTCTCCATCATTTTTCTGTGGTTTTTCTCATAAACCTCCCTCAGTTAACCCGTTATAACCCAACCGAAACTACCCGCGACCCACCTAACCCGAACCCGCCTTAACCGTCCTTCCAAATAGTCAAAGTTGGGCCCAATATTTTGGACTGTGGATTGTGCCGGATGGGCTGTTTTGGGCCCGAATCCGACCCAGCCCGACCGGTGTCCACCCCTACAAAAAACAATAGAAAGAGGCAAGAGATAAAAGATTCTCTCTTCTCTCTTTCTCTTCTACCAAACACACCATTAGTGTAAAATAGTACTAAGTTAATCTCCCCTCTTTCTCTTTTCTCTCTGTTCTATTCTCTCTTAAACCAAAGTGTTGTTGGAGTGTATTATGTGTCCAATAATGATTTTCATTGCAAGAATGAAGTTTTTAAGTAAAATGAATTTTTTTTTTATAATTTATGTTATTCGATTTACTTGAAAATTTAAAATATAATATTCGGACTGAAATGAAGTTTGTTCTTCGTCGTCTTCGGGAGTGCTAATTTATTTGGTGAATCGATTTCCACCGAAGGCACGACTGATGATTAGAAACTAGAAAGCTCGTTTAGCGGTTTGATGGCGGGAACGGCAGTTGGTGGAGCACTGGCACCGGCGTCACTGGTTAGGTCGTGGAGGACTGCCTTTCTGACACTGAGAGATGAAACCCTAACGAGTCCTCCTCGCACGTCCACCTCTCAAATGCTCCACAATCTCATTTTCTCTCATTCACATGCTCTGGTTTCTGCTGCCCCTGAACTTCCTCCTCACGAGGTATCTCCTTCAAAATTGCTATGATTATTCGATTTCTAATCACTTGCTATAACTGTTCTTCTGATCTGTTGTTCGAATTTCTCTCTAAGGTTTTATCGGATATTCTGTTTATGATGGAATTGGTTACCACTATTTCTACTGAGGAAGAAGATTTTAGCCAAATCTATACTCAGACATCGAGCTTGGTATCAGTTCTGTTTCCGGTTCTCTTAGTTCTAGTTTTGCCGATATAATGTTTACATATCAGGATTGGAGTTTTTTAGTTATTTTACTAATTGATTGCTTCTTTTCACAGATCCATGATATTTGTCGTCGTGTTTCTTTCGATATAAATTGCTCCTCTTTCAGTAATGTTCTTAATTGTTTCCGGAAGATGCTGGATCGGTTTCTTGGACAAGATGCTACTGGTGACGAGTTGGCTGGAATATGCAGAATCGCAGCAATAGTTCCTGCTATTGAATGCTTACAGGCTATTAGGTTGTTTTACGCTCCTGAAATGAATTGATACTTTCGCATGTTCTTCTGTTGGAGAGTTCTTAATCTGTAGTAATGCTTTTATTTGAATAGCATAAGAGATGGAGGAGGTTCTATAGTTCAAGCCGACTCTTTTCTTGTACATACGATATTTGAATTCTGAACTTCAGTAATTCGTTCTTTTATGAAAGCATGCTATTAGTTGCTTGTTTTAACGATGAGTGGGCGACTTTATTTGTAATGTAGGTAGTTATGCTGTAGTAGTATTTGAACCATCAGACACGAGTGGGATTAGCCCTACACCTGAAGGGTATTGACTATTGAGGCACTTTGCGTGAAACTGGAGAAAAAAACTCTCGACCTTTTTGATTGGTTTTATTTTTCTCGAGGTTCTTTAAGCTGATAATTTATCAATTATTTTATTTTTGAATCATCTGAATATGATTCTTTATTTAGGTTTATTTTAAGTTTCTGGTGGTATCTGTATTTTTGCATTTTAAGTTATCGTCAATTTATGCTTTTAAATATAAATGGTTGAATGCTGTTGATGCAATAATATTGTTGACCTCTATTGCTTGAAAGGGGTTAATCTTGTTCCGCCTAATTTTTTAATTTTACTTCAATACCTATCAACTTTTTATTGATAGATACTTTTAGTTTACACTGAAATATCTGCTCCCTGTCCAGATGTATCATTACCGTATCTCATCGAAGATGGTTGCAGTCCGAAGATACTATACTAGTTAAATTTCTACTTGATGTTATTGTTAGCTCTCAAGATGTGTCACGTTGGATATACAAAGAAAAATCTGCTGAGATTAATATGAGATTTTCCACAAAAAGTAGTTCAAGCGAGCTACAGGCAGTAGCTTTTGAGATGCTTAGTGAAGCAATCTCAAGAGCAGGTTCATCCTTCCCAGTTGATATCTGGAGATCAATGCTTGAGGTGTATAATACTCTTTATCTTTATTCTTATTTCCTTATAAAATTTGTATATTAATTCCAGCAACATATTTTAACTTGTTTGTTCTGAAATAGGTGGTCAGAAAATCGATGGATTTCATGGCATTAAAAACCCCAGTTGACGATAATGTAATGTCAAGGTAACCTGTGTGTTGGAAGATCTGAGTAGAAGGCAATGGTAAATTCATTGAGATTCATGCTTTGGCTATATGTCATTCCTTACAAGTTTGGCATGCATATTTTTTACAGGTTTTATGAATCCTTCCTGAGCTGCCTGCATCTGATCCTTACTGATCCTAAATGTTCTGTATCTGATCATGTAAGTAAGGCATTTTTATTTGAATGCAAAGAATGAATAAGTGTTTTTACCCGTCATCATTTTGACACTTTGTTTTTTTTCTTCAAGGTATCCGTTTTTGTTGCTGTTTTAAGAATGTTCTTAAATTATGGACTTTCTGGTAGAACACCCAGTACTTCCTTGCCAGTTGGTCCTGAGCAGAAGGATCTTAATAATATAAGTCCTAAGGCACACAGGGAACGGCCGGACAAGTCAGATAGTAGTGTATATAGGCCTCCACACTTGCGCAAAAAGGATTACTCCAATGTGAAGCACAATAGAGCTAGGTGTTCCCAGTATATCTCTGATAGCGAATCTTCTATCAATGTTACATCTTCAGATTCAGATTTTAGTGATGGAGATGGGTCAGCTAAAGAAAGTGCTAGAGTGCAGAACTCTAGGGTTAGAGTAGCTGCCATAATTTGTATACAGGTAAATTTCAAATCTGTTGTCCTCTCACCCTTCTTATGTGCTTTCATGACTACTTGAATCCTTAATATTGAAGTTACTGTTAGATTTGCCCAAAATTTAAATTTTGTTAAGATCTTAACCGTCATTTTGCCTAGTTCTTCACTCTTTCTTATTGGTGCTAGAAGGAAAGCCTAGGCCATACATGAGGGCCGACAAGCCCTTTAGCCTATTGGCCTTGACTGGGGGGCTACTATTCCGGTAGACTAAAATGTCTCATGTTGTTTGGGAATCAAGGCGAAGGTGATTTTATAAACACCTACATGCCTTAACCAACCGAGCCTCCTTTTAAGGGAAAAACCGTGAAGACTCACATATGGGTCAAAGTGGACACTACCTTGGAAAAGCAATGTCTCAGACTTGAGGTCGGAACACAAATCCCTTATTGTAGAGAGGGGTATTTTTTTTTTTGAACTCAAAAATGTTTTTGGTGGCAGTATTATCAAACCATGTTAATATGTATCAAAATTACTTTATGTGAATCAAGAGACATAAATGGAGGAACACTCCATAAGGTGAAAACAGTCAGTTTTAAAATTGAAGAAAACAATGACAGCGGGTAGAGTCATTTTTGGGTGAACATGGTAATTTTCTTTCTCTAAAATTCCAAATATGTTCTATTTGGTAAGAAAAGCGATCTCAAACTTGCATATTTTTGTTAATCTCTCGTGTCCCAGTGATTCATAAACATAGGATAGATAGTCATCATGTTTTTTAATACTTCATTCCCCCCATCCCCTGGTGACCATCATCTATGACAAAAAACCTTGTTGACCATCATCTAGATAGTCATCATGTTTTTTAATACTTAATTGATTCTGAGTTGTTTTCGATTTTTTTAAATCTTTTTATATGTTAGAGTGGGGAAGGATCATTGTCAAGACGATTCTAAGTCTTAACTTTTGGGCATACAAGTAATTGTTTATCTTTCAAGTTTCCATACATTTTTCATTAGGAACTAAAACTGTTTCAAAAGCTTTTTTCCCCTTTCCTGCCTCAAGAACATAGATCAATGGGATAGATCCTCCTCAATCCCCTCCTCACCATCGTTGATGGAAAAAGCTATTGGAAATTCCATGTTTTTTTCTTATTTATTGTTACTTTACTGGGTTTGAAGGATCTTTGTCAAGCTGATTCTAAATCTCTCTCCATGCAATGGTCCTTGCTTTTGCCAACCACTGATGTATTACAACCAAGGTACGGCTAGAGCATTCTTCCTCCTTTTATTAGCTCAAATTTCTACTATGGTCTTTCTCTCCCTTTGACTTTAATTTGTTGTTTTCTAACAATGTAATTGTTTGCATATTCATAGGACGCGTGATGTAACCTTAATGACATGCTTGCTATTTGATCCCTGTTTGAAGGTATAGAACAAATCTAATTTTTACCAACCATGGGACAACTTTTTGTTTCAAGATCACTATATAAAAGACAAAAATAACCAAAATTTTCCACTCATCATCTCTTTCTTCCCTATTTCTTCATCTATTCCCCCCTCTCTCTATATGCACATTACAATACATGTATATAATATTTCTAATATACATTAAAACATATTTGATAATATAAACTAAGCTAAAGTGCTCCCGGGGTCCCTTATCTTTATTTAAAGTAACGAATTAGTCCTTTATGTTTTTTTTGTCCCAAATAAGTCCTTTATCTTTCAAATTTTTGACACATAAATCCTTTTCTGTTAACAGTGCTGATTTATGTGTCAAAAAAAAGGATTTATGTGTTAAAAATTTGAAACATAAAGGACTGATTTGGGACAGAAAAGGATTTATCTGTCAAAAATTTAAAACATAAAGGACTGATTTGGGACAAAAAAAAGATAAAGGACCAAATTGTTACTTTAAATAAAGATAAGGGACCCCGAGAGCACTTTAGCCTATAAACTATATTAAAATAATTACACACACATCGATTTATCCATTGATACATCTATTGGTGCGTCGACATTGCAATATACAAAATAAGTATTACAATATTGAAAGATTATTGCAGTAAATTTCACATTATTATGCTTGCGCTATGTAATGACCGCCAAGGCGCCAACCAATATACATGACATAGTTGTGTTGCGACTCAATTGTTAATCTTAGTGTGCATCAAATGCAGCACATGATACCTCGTGACACTCTGCAGTCTGCACCAGAAATGTCGGCTCATTCTCCTCAACACTTGAACCCACATTGTGATAGGCCCTTGTGCAAGTGAGTTAGTTTTGGTTGTTGGTTAGTTATTAGTTGGTTTTGGGTTGTTAAGTTTGTTAGGGATTAATTAAGTTGGGAATGTTAGTTGGGGGTTGTTATATTTGTTTGGGTAGTTGTTAGTTGGTTAGGTCATTTCCCTCCTACCCCCTTGTATTGGAAGCCTATAAATAAAGGCTTCCACCCCCTTTTGAAGATATCTTTTATCTTTTGAATTACATTGAGTTGTAGCTTAGAATCCTTTGGGTTAGCCCAAAGTTTCTAAAGGTGGATTATGCCACCACTCCATCCTTTGTATCCCAATTATTCAATAAAGATTCATCCATTTCTACTCCATTTTTTTATTCTTTAGTCCTTTTGAATGTGTGGATAGGCTAGGTGCCTAACACATTGTGACCTTATTGAAACAAGTTAGGCACCACTAATCAAATGCCCTTATCACGTCTGATAACTCGGTGCCTCATTTTGTATTTTCCCCCTCATCTATCTTTGCATATTACATTTCCTAACAGTCCAGCGTCTTTGGTTCGACTTGTTTTGTCCACAGTCGTATGATTGGTTTTGATAAGGTTGTTTGCTCAATATATCAAGTTTGTCTTTCTTGGTCACATATCACTGTGCTCTCCTAGTCTACAGAAGTTTTTGATCGCAATTGATGTTGCCTTCTTCAAATTTGTCCCCATGTTTGAACCCTTATCCGCTCTTGAATATATTTTAAAAGTTTTATTCCTTCTTTCCCTATAAGTTTACCCGTTGAAACACGTCTCATGTGCTTTGTAGGTCTATCATCGCTAGGTACTTCCACTTGATCCCTACCCTTTTGCCTCCTATTGATGAGGTCATTGTGAAATCTCCTTTGACACCAGTTCCTCCACACTTGAACCGACTCAACCGAGATTGCTTCCTACTTTCCCATTGCTCTACCATGTAAAGGTCTACTGTCTACTTGTGACGCTTTTCCTCATTATGCCACTTTTAGCTATTGCAATTTACAAGAAATTTTGGAAGACAATACAAGAAAGTTATACCATGTAGAAAAAGTACCTTTGTATATCTCAGTTGTTATCTGTACACAAGCGCTAAAGGCTATTTATAGGCTTCTCTGAGCGGGCCTGATTAATGGGCCGGACATTTAAACATTATTTACACCACTATTTACAACACTCCCCCTCAAGCTGGTGAAAAGATATCTATCATTCCTAGCTTGCAAGTCAGTTGATTGAAACGTTTTGTTGGCCGGCCCTTCGTTAGCACATCTGCCAGTTGATGCCCAGAAGGAATGTAAGATGTAGCTATTAAACCGCTGTCTAGTTTCTCCTTGATGAAATGGCGGTATATCTTTATTGTTTTGGTCCTATCGTGCTGAACAGAATAATGGGCAATACTGATTGCCGACTTATTGTCACAAAACAACTTCATAGGCCATTCACATTGTATTTTCAAATCATTTAGTATGATCTTCATCGTAATTCAGATTCCTCGTGCCAAAGCTCGAAATTCTACCTCAGCACTTGATCGAGCCACTACATTTTGCTTTTTACTACTCCAAGCAACGAGGTTCCCACAAAGAAAAGTGCAGTAACCAGATGTAGATTTTCTATTAGTCACTGAACCTGCATAGTCACCATCACTATAAACTTCCATAGTTAGGTTTCCACCTCTTTTGAACAAGAGTCCTCTTCTCGGAGTGGCTTTGAGATATTGAAGAATACGATCAATAACCTGCAAATGTCTCACCCTTGGGTCATGCATGAATTGGCTCACCACACTGACTGTATAAGCCAAATCAGGTCTAGTGTGTGCCAAGTAAATCAATTTTTCCACCAATCTCTGATATTGAACCTTGTCAACTTTGGCACTTTCTTCTTCAAAGCCAATTTTGTGATTCTGCTCTCTGGGAACACTCGTAGGTTTGCATCCAAGTTTTCCAGTTTCTTGCAAGAGGTCAAGCATATACTTTCCTTGAGAGATAAAAATGTCTTGTTTTGAGTAGGCCACCTCGATTCCCAAGAATTACTTAAGTTGTCCAAGGTCTTTCATTTCAAACACTGCTGATAATTGCTCCTTGAGTAGCTGTCTCTCAGCCAAATCGCCACCTGTAATAATTATATCATCAACATAAACAAGAAGTATAGTTAGTTTTCCATCTTGTGAATGTTTGAAGAAAAAAGTGTGATCTCTTTGGCTTTGCTTATAGCCTAAGCACAACATTGCCTTTGTAAATCTCCCAAACCATGCTCCAGGAGACTGTTTTAACCCATATAAAGCTTTCCTCAATCGACACACCTTATTCGCTCCCTCTGTAGGACCAAATCCTGGAGGGATCTCCATATACACTTCCTCCTCTAAGTCTCCATGCAAGAATGCATTTTTGATATCAAATTGGTTTAGTTCCTACCCGGAGTGGGCACCAAGCGATAGTAAGATTCGAACAGTGTTCATCTTTGTCACGGGAGCGAACATGTCCTCATAATCAATTCCATAGGTTTGGGTGTATCCCTTTGCCACTAGTCTTGCCTTGTACGATCAATAGTACCATCTGATCTGTGCTTGACTGTATAGATCCACCTGCAACCAACAAGTTTCTTGCCTTCCCGCCTCTCAACAATATCCCTAGTTCCATTTATTTCGGGAGCTTTCATTTCCTCATCCATAACTTGGACCCAATTTTTATCTTTCAATGCCTCTTGAACTAATGATGGAATGACCACATAGTCAACTGCAAAAATAAAACCCTGATGCTGCACAGAGAGATTTTTAGTGGAGACAAATTGGGAAATAAGGTATTTGGCACAAGACCTTTTCCATTTCCTCAAAGCAATAGGCAAATCATCTGTATCGGTGTCACAAGTGTCCGAATTTTGGGAATCACTACTAGAAGGGTTAATTTCAATACTTACCTCCGTTTCAGGCAATTGAGGTTGTGTCGGGAGCAGGTCGGGCTTACTTCTTCTCTGATACACCAAAATTGGCTCACCGGCTTTAGCTTTTGCTGGTGCCGAAGATGATGGTTCCTGCAAAACAGAAGACAAAAGAGGGACCAAAATAGAAGTAGGTGACTCAGATTCTGTATTTGTGGAAGCAGGAACAATAGTAGGTGTGACAGGAGTCACAGGGGACTTAGGGGACTCAAATGTAGGACTTAAGATAGGAGTCTCAGGTAGGACCAGAAACTCGGACTCAGATTCCAAATCTTCATGAATGCTCTCATCCTGAAGCTGAGGACGGGTTTGGATCTCAAAAATCTAGGACGAGTTTGGATCTCAATAATCTAGGGTTTGGATCTCAAAAATCTTCATGAATACTCTCCTCCAGAAACTCGGACTCAGATTCCAAATCTTCATGAAATGTGACATCTTTAGAAACAAAGTACTTACGAGGAGGATGATAACATTTATACCCTTTCTTGTTGGGAGGATAACCCACAAAAATGCATCTGACTGCTCGGGGGTCCAACTTACTTCGGTGTTGTTTATGAACATGGACAAAGGCGACACAATCAAATACTCGAGATTCAAGACTCTGCAAAACAGGAACAGAAGGAAACTGTGAAGTCATAAACTGAACAGGACTGACATTACCTAACATGTGAGATGGTGCCCGATTAATCAAGTAGGCTGCAGTCAGTACTGCCTCTCCCCGGTATGAGTTGGGAACTGCCATTTGGAAGAGAATGACTCGAACAACTTCAAGTAAATGACGATTTTTTCTTTCTGCAACACCATTTTGTTGTGGGGTGTCGACACATGTAAACTCATGAAAAGTTCATTGTTGACTGGTAAGATGGTATTGAAGCCAATCCTAGATCCTTCGGGCCACCCACCATTATTATCCATGCACCAAGCCCAATAGTGCTGGGCGTGAGGGGGTGTATTGGGAGAAACCCAAGTCTTACATTGACTAGAGATATCGTCTCATAAGAGTATATAATGAAAGGACAACTCTCACCTTACAAGCCGGTTTTGTAGGGTTTAGTTAGGCCTAAACCACATTCTAAGATACCATATAGGCAAAAGCTTAAAAATAGAATACACAAAATTAAAGATGTATACTAATAATTAATGTTCATTATCATTTGTTACCAATTTTCAAACCCAATATCTAGCAAATAAGTTTTAGACTCCAAGGCTTAAGATAACTCATCTAAGCATTTAAAATAAATACAAGGGATTCCTTAAATGAGTACTCTACCATTTTGGCTAATTCTTATCTTGGGTATATTTTTTTCTAGAATAAACATGTGCTATGGGTCTTTCACATTACCAGCTAAGAAAAGGTTGTCTATCTTATATAGGCACGTATGGCATCTGCATCAACACTAGTGGCCATGCTGGATGGTCTTTCTTCTATTTTTCTGCAAGTTGCAGAATATAAAGAATATAGCAAAATCGGATCTTTTACCGCACTTTCAAGCTCACTTGGGCAAATTTTACTGGAACTTCATAGAGGTATCTAAAATATCTGCAGTAGATTCTTATAGAATTATTTTGTTACTTAGAAACATTTTATTTATGTTGTCAAAAAAGAAACATTTATTTATTGCATTTTTGATTTTTTTTTTTAAAACATTCTCGACTTTTCATTATTTAAAGTTTGCCTGAACTTCACACACTGTCCTTTTCCCCTCTACTGCAGGTATTCTTTTCTTAATACAGCATGAAACTCGTGGTAAATTGCTGGCATTGTTGTTCAAGATTATCAGGCTTGTTGTATTATCTACACCGTATGTTTCCAGCACTGCCATTTTCCTTTTATCTCTTTAATCTTAAAATGCTCTGATGCTGTTATGGTTGGAGTTAGTGATATTCTTTGACGTCATTTGAAATGAAATGCCTTCTGGTGTAACAAAGAAGGAAAAAAGAAATTTCATAGCTAATCCGAGGTTCAAGATTCAATAAAAGATATGCCGCACATAGCTTGGAGTTTGGCTTTGGTACTGCAGGCTAAGACATTCCAGACTTAATGACCTTCCAGCTTAATCACTTAGGAATTACAGTTACAGCAGTATATGTCGCAGTTACTGGATTAATGTAACTCCGACAAAAAATAATACTCATGATTAGAAGCCAAATTCTTTTACCAGTGTGTCTTGAAATTATACAGATAGGCCAGCAATTAGTGGCTTTCTTTTCTACTGCCTTTACACAATTTCTTTATGCTTGGAGTCAGACAGCTTATTCAATATGTTGATATTTATACGGATTAAAGCAGGGAGAACTGAGAAGTATATGAGTATTATTTGTAGTACATACAAAATGCAAGAGGCTATGTTTCTAACTTATAGTGTTAGGGGTGTATAGCGAAAAATATAGGAAGTGGGGAAAACATTCAACAATTACAGGGAATAAAGAAAAATACTATATTTGCTTACTGATTTCTAGGAGTTAGTTTTGGGACTTTTCATCTCCCCCATTCCGAATGTAGTCTGGTTATTAGGCTATCTTGGTTGTTGACACTGAAAGTTTTATCTATTTGTGCTTTGTGGAAAATAAGTATCTTCACTGAAATTATTGTGTTTGCCAGATATTCAAGGATGCCACCAAATTTGTTGCCTACTGTTATTACTTCTCTGAGGACAAGGATTGAAGAAGGATTTCGGTTCAAAAGAGACCAGAATAATCTGCTGGTTAGTTGTATGATTGTCCAAAGTATTGTTGTCCTTCTGGGGCTGTGATATGTGTGCATAACAAGATCTGTGTTAGCAGGATGCTGCTGTTGGTTGTTTGACGTTGGCTCTGTCTACCTCACCATCCTCTGCTCAAGTAAGGAAGATGCTATATGACGAGGTTTCTTCAGGTACTATAGTACTCTTGATGTTAAAAGTAATTGCATATGTTATCATTTAAAATTATAACAATTTCATGATCCATTGCTCTAAATGTGAATCTTCTGAAGATTTGTTCATTCTTATTTTGCGTTTCATTCGAATGTTTTAGTTATTTTGATTGAGATGGAAACATAATGATGCACCTGACCTGACTAATAATCAGTGCATATGAAATGGTAACTGTTTGGTAGTTACAAATGGATTGGTATCATATTGGGGATGAAAAGGCAAGTAATTGGATTGTAAATTTTTTTGGGAGTAAGAGATTGAGGGGGACTCAGTAAGGAGGTCTTTAAGGATTTCTGTAACTTGTTTGCATGTTGTTGGAATGCTATTTTTAGTCTAACTGTTATTAGGCTTGGACATTTACCTATGGTAGTAGTTGTGAAATGAGAAAACTGAGAGACATATATTGAAATTCCGTGTATTGTATACAAGTGTTACATGATATATATAGGCTATTCTAAGACTAACCCTAATGGGACTTATAAATGGGCCGGATAATTACAATTATAATTACAACATATATATTACTTAATCAACACTCCCCCTCAAGCTGGAGCATATAAGTCATATGCACTGAGCTTGTTACATATGTAGTTGGTTCGAGGCCCTCTTAGAGATTTAGTGAAGACATCGGCCAATTGATCATTTGACTTGACAAAACTTGTGGAGATGTCTCCTGATTCAATCTTCTCTCGAACGAAGTGACAATCTACTTCAATGTGCTTAGTCCTCTCATGAAAAACCGGATTAGAGGCAATATGCAATGCCGCTTGATTATCACATATGAGAGTCATTTTCTCATCACCTTGAAAGTGAAGCTCTTTGAGTAATTGTTTTAACCAAATAAGCTCTTGTGTTACTAAGGCCATGGCTCTATATTCGGCTTCAGCACTAGATCTTGCAACAACATTTTGCTTTTTACTTTTCCAGGATATTAGATTTCCTCCAACTAGTACGCAATACCCAGAAGTGGATCGCCTATCGATGGGTGAGCCTGCCCAGTCAGCGTCTGAATAACCAACTATCTGAGTGTGCCCTCTATCTTCATAAATGAGACCTTTTCCTGGAGCGCTTTTAACATACTTTAGGATTCGAATGACGGCATCCCAATGATCTTGACAAGGTGAATTTAAGAATTGACTTACCACACTGACTGCAAAGGAAATATCTGGGCGTGTGACAGTAAGATAATTTAACTTCCCAACCAGTCTTCTGTATCTCCCAGGGTCTGAAAGAGGCTCCCCCTGATTGGGTAGAAGTTTGACATTTGGATCCATGCAAGTGTCAACTGGTTTGGCATTCAATAGACCTGTCTCTTCAAGAATATCCATAGCATATTTCCTCTGTGAAATTACAAGACCATCCTTAGATTGGGCTACCTCAATACCCAAGAAGTAATGGAGTCGGCCAAGGTCTTTAGTCTGAAACTGGTTAGAGAGATGTTGCTTCAATTGAAGTATGCCCTGCTGATCACTACCAGTTATAACAATATCATCCACATAAACAATTAGATAGATGCATCCCTGGGCTGAATGTCGGTAGAATACAGAGTGGTCAGCTTCACTACGAGTCATGCCAAACTGTTGTACCACAATGCTAAATCTGCCAAACCAGGCTCGTGGAGATTGTTTAAGACCATAAAGTGACCTGTGAAGTCGACAAACCATGCTCGAGGACTCCCCCTGAGCAACAAACCCTGGAGGTTGCTCCATATAAACTTCCTCTTCAAGGTCACCATGCAAGAAGGCATTTTTGATGTCAAGTTGATAAAGAGGCCAGTGTCGGATAGCTGCAATAGAGAGGAAGAGTCTAACTGAGGCCATCTTGGCGACCGGAGAAAATGTGTCGCTATAATCCAGCCCAAATATCTGAGTGTATCCTTTGGCCACCAACCGAGCCTTAAAACGATCAATCTTACCATCAGGCCCAACCTTGACAGTATACAACCAACGACAACCGACTAAAGACTTCCCAGAAGGTAGAGGTACCAATTCCCAAGTACCACTGCTTTGAAGAGCACACATCTCGTCAATCATTGCTTGCCTCCACTCAGGATGGGATAAAGCTTCATCTACAGATTTAGGAATACTAACAGAAGACAAAGAAGCAAGACAAGTGTAATGCAAAGGTGAAAGACGGTGATAACTCAAAGCAATGTAATGAGGGGATGGGTTACGAGTGGACCGTATACCTTTACGAATAGCAATGGGGAGGTCAGGCTCAGGTGGCAGAACCGGATCTGGAACAGGAGATGGCGCTGACGGTGAGTCTGGAATGGCCTCTGAAGTAGACACTGGGGCAGGGATGTGTACCACAGGTGGTCGCTGGCGACGGTGATATGTTTGTAGTGGAGGTGCAGCCGGAGGGTCGACAGGAGGGACCTCTGTGGTGACAGACTCAAGGGAAATAGACACGGGAGGCAAGGGAAGAGCTGCGGAAAGAGGTTCCTGTGTTGAGTCGGACGACTCAAAGTAAGGGACAGACTCAA
This sequence comes from Astragalus membranaceus, assembly GCA_039519185.1. Classification (NCBI taxonomy): domain Eukaryota; kingdom Viridiplantae; phylum Streptophyta; class Magnoliopsida; order Fabales; family Fabaceae; genus Astragalus; species Astragalus membranaceus. Next base: position 52,017,509 of record CM076848.1, read on the forward strand.
AGAAGGTAACATCGACAGATATGAGGTAACGTTGAAGAGTAGGAGAGTAACAACGGTAGCCTTTTTGAGACCGATGATAACCAAGGAAGACACATTTTAGTGACCGAGCCGAGAGTTTATCAATACCAGGAGAGAGATTGTGGACAAAACATGTGGACCCAAATACACGTGACTGAAGCGAGTGTAGTGGGGATATGAAGAAAAAGGACAGAGTGTGGTGTTTGGTCGTCAAGAACAGAGGAGGGCATGCGATTTATAAGGTAACAAGCCGTTAGAACCGCATCCCCCCAAAAACGAGTGGGGAGGTTACCGTGAAGGAGAAGGGTCCGTGTAGTTTCAATGAGATGCCGATTTTTGCGTTCGGCAACCCCATTTTGCTGAGGTGTGTAAGCACAAGAGGTTTGGTGAAGAATGCCATTAGATGCCATAAAATTTTGGAATTGTTGTGATAAATATTCTTGGGCATTATCACTACGCAAAGTTTGAATGGACACACCAAATTGAGTTTTAATTTCTTTATAAAATTGCTCAAAGATAGAGAATAACTCGGACCGATTCTTCATTAAAAATAACCACGTACAACGGGAAAAGTCATCAATAAAAGTAACAAAATATCTAGACCCAAAAGTATTCGTAGTACGAGAAGGACCCCAAACATCAGAGTGAACTAAAGCAAAAGGGGACGAAGCCCGTTTATTGACTCTATTAGGGAAATGACTACGAGTGTGTTTCCCTAACTGACACGACTCACAATCCAAACTAGACAATTTAGTAAGACTCGGTGCCAACTTTTGGAGTTTTTGAAGACCAGGATGACCCAATTGAGCATGTACTGTAAGAGGAGAATCTGTGGTTGCACAAGCTTTGGTTGAGGAGAGATAATAAAGGCCATTCGACTCACATCCGGCGCCAATCATCTGTTTCGTGATCCGATCCTGCAAGGTAACATCTTTCTTAGTAAAGGTAACAGCACAATCAATGGACTCAGTCAAACGTTTAACAGAAATTAAATTAAATGGACATTCAGGAGCATAAAGAACGTTGTCAACAGATAAGGAAGGGAGGAGTTGGGCAGTGCCAATCCCTCGGGCTTGTGTTTGAGTTCCACTGGCTGAGGTGAGGGTAGGTAAGTAACCAGATGTAGAAAGAGAGGATAAAAGAGCTTTATTGCCAGTGATATGATCAGAAGCACCTGTATCAAGGGCCCAAGGGCCAAGGGAAGATGACTGAGAGGCGCAAGCAAATGATTTACCAGTCTGTGCACTTGAAGCAGTGGATCCAGAGTTTTGGCGATTCTCAAACCATTGGAGAAAATCTTCGTAGTCAGATGGAGTTGGTTTAGCCTTAGTTGAGGCCTCAGGTGTTTCTATTGGAGGAGTCTGAGCTGCATTAACAGTACGAGGGGGGCGCCCGTGTAATTTCCAGCATCGATCAATCGTATGCCCCAGATTGTGGCAGTGATCACACTTAGGGCGATTCTTGGACTTGGATGGAGGACCACGAGAGCGTCCCTGATGGTTGTGTTGAGATGCAAGTGCAGCAGTGTCACTCGGCCCAAAGGTCGCCGAGTGCTCAGGAGTAGACTTAACCGGGACCCGGAGGAGGACAGAGGATGCAATAGACATTGTGGGAATGGCAGCAGACCCCAAAATCTGGTCACGGGTGGCAGCGTAATCCTGAGGCAAGCCATAAAGGGCGAGGAGCATAAAAAAGGTGCTGCGTTGCTCAAGTTCTTTCTTCTTTTCAGTAGCACCAGAGGCAGCAGGAGGCAGTAGCTCATTAAAGTCATGAAGGGAGCATGACCACGACAGATATACGTAGACATAGGACCCTCAAATGATCGAGGTGCAATGAGTGTCATCAAATCATGACACACACCATAAAGGCGCTGAATATCATTAGTGTAGAGTTCCTTAGCCTGACTCCAAACCGATTCACACGTGAGATGAGGACGGAAAATCGGTTTGATGAGAGGGCTAATGGTGGCTTGATAATACTACACAACTGAGCATCAACCTTTTCAAATTTCACACGTTCAGCGGTGTCAGTCACTTCTGTAGCTTTTTCTTTGTGAGATGCTCCGTGTAACCTTGCCCCATCATCCATAACCGAATGTCGGACGCCCAAGTGTCATAGTTTGAACCATCTAGCTTCTCCGTAGTGAGGGGAGAAGTCACAAAATTGGTGAACAGCTTAGAGGAGTCACTGGGGGTCATCATAGTCAGTCCTAGGAGAGAGAAAACACGCCAAACAGGAGAGAGAAAGGGCTGTTTGTACAGAAACACGTCCAACTGTTGCTCGAAACTGAAAAATGATGGCAGATCTGGAACGAGGAAGGAGAGGCGAGTCTGATGATGAAAACGGCGACCGGAGGAGTGGCCGGACGCGCCGCCACGCGCGGCGGCGACGGTGGCTGGTTGGGGTTTCTGGCCGGAGACTGAGGCGGCGCGTGGAGGCAGATCTGGGGCTGCGGTTTCAGGGGTGGGCCGGTTTTGAGGAGGCGAACCTTGTGGTGGGGGTGGTTGGCCGGAAAAGTCGTCGGAAGTGGGAGAACTCGACGGTGGCAGATCTGAAAAACCCAACGGGGTGCCGGAATGACACACGGCAATGAGTTAGGGCAAACCGGAATTGAAACACGGTTTGCCGGAAATTTTTTTATCACCGGTGGACAGTGGGTCCAACGGGTAAGCACGGTTTTAGGGTTGTCTCTCAATTGGCTCTAGATACCACGTGAAATGAGAAAACTGAGAGACATATATTGAAATTCCGTGTATTGTATACAAGTGTTACATGATATATATAGGACTATTCTAAGACTAACCCTAATGGGCCTTATAAATGGGCCGGATAATTACAATTATAATTACAACATATATATTACTTAATCAACATTAGTATTTAACCTAATTAAGCCATGATGCATGAAGTTGGATTAAGCATTCTAAGTGACCTTAGTTGTTGCCTTTGAGACTTCATCCATAAACAAGGAATTTGAAGATGTTAGATTAGGCATTGTTTGAGCATCCGGTTTATGTATGTGTTAGTGTGTAAACAGCTGAGATTGAATTTGATAGAATAAACAGTCCACACTACTAAAGATATATTGTGAAGGCTGTACAATATGTTAATGTGACAAGGCCTGAGATTGGATTGATTTGGTGCGAATAAAGTGAGTCAATTTATGACCACACCTCATGATGAATACGGAAAAATTGTAAAGTGAATACTCAAATATCTAAAGGGTACTCTGCATACTGGAGTTTTGTTTTGCCATCTTCTGGTTTGGCTTCATCTCTGCAATTGTTGGTTTCCCTTCAGGTTATCTTGAGACCAAAAAGAAGTCAGGTGTTCTTTCTTTGTTATTTGAATATTCATCGCAAAGAACTTTCCCAAGCATTTGTCTTGAAGCCCTTCAGGTAATCTACTTAGAAAGTTTTATTTTTGGCATAGGTGTCTGAGTGTCATGGCTGTTCTGTTACGGAGTTTTTGCATGTATTAACATTGTTGCAAAGTTGTTACAGTTAGCTGCTAAGAGTTAATTCAAGTCTATTACAGACCGTAAGATGGTCAGTATCAATCAAATCTGAAAATAAAGCTAAATGGCTGTAAAAAGAGAGCGCATTCTCTCAGACTATTCAGTAATATTTTCTTTGTAGAGCCTTTTCTGAGAGATTGATTAATATTTTTCGCTCCTTATATTTTGTTCACTTTCACTTATTTTTTTCTCATTTTCTTGGGAAACTATTTCAAATCCCTACTGAGCTATTCATTTGTTAGCAACTGTAATTGGGGATGGTGTATTTGGTTTATGGCATTATCTTACTAGCATGTCGTTTCTTTTTTTGATTCTGTAATGTTCTTAGACAGATATATGCCTAGATAAAGAGCTAAGTCTTATAAGATGATATATGATATATTGTATCGAAATATTGTAACTGTCATCTGTTTGGTTTTTATTCTTTTTCTGGATAAGGTTTCTAAAATTTGATGGCTTACTGCAAAATTGAAGAGTAAATGTCACCTTTGCTATTTGTCCCGGTAGTTTACACTAATAATTGTGTTCAAACTTAAAAATGGTGGTCATTGTTTGATGTTCTTTATCTATTGTTTATTTAATAATAAGTGAACGCGTGATTGGTAGTTCATTGACTTCAGATTAATCTTCTACAGGCACTTAAAACTGTATCCCACAATTACCCTAGCATAGTGACTGCATGTTGGGAACAAGTTTCTGCCACTGTGTATGGCTTCCATAGTAGTGTATGCCCTGAAGTTCCCTCAATGCATTCAAGTGAAAATGTTGGGAGTCCAACTGCTTCTATTAACGAAAAAATTCTTATCACTGCTATTAAGGTAATTAATTTACCCTTCCTCTTTTTGCCTTTACTCTTCTTAAATGCTAAACTTCCCTGAACCATCCTCTCAGTTCCCTTTGTGTTTACTAGATTAGATGACGTATACTCAGTAATCAATTCAGTTAGAGTGCCGAAATGTGTTATATACATGGAAATTGATTGGTGTCTTTGTATTCCTATTTACCACAATGATTTTTCTTTTCTAAATGAACCAGAAAGTTTTTCTCTAACCATAAGAATTCTAGCTATTTGAAGAATGGCTCTAAGATTGATGATTAATTGTCATTATATGTACAATACGAAATTTAATTGGAATAATTGTATTAATAGTTGCATTGAGAGTTATCTTTGTCCTAAAATATGTATTGGTGTTTACATTTTAGGTGATAGTGACAAATACAATGATATTGATTTTAAGAGTTACATTTGTGGTTTAGCTCAAGATAAGCAAGATCTAGTTTAATAACTAGCATGGATGATACAACTGATAGTGATTTTACTAAAAGAGTGAATTCTAATGATCTCAATGAGACATTGAGACTAAAAAGCAAAGCATTTTGTGTATTGAATGTGGAAATTGTTATGGATTATTTTTTTTTTTGGGCAAGTTCAAGCTTGATGTTGCAACACAAATCCAATGGTTGTTGGCTAGAAATGTTGATGACATAGGAAAGTTCCATAAAAAAGTGTACCCAAAAACATTTCCACTGGCGGGAAATTGCTTCACTGGGTATGCAATATTGAAAGTAACTATTACCAGGCTCTTGTTGCCATGTTATAGGAAGAGAAAAGCACGAGACATGAATGTTTCATATGTCAAAACTAAATAGTGGAGGTTTATTATATATACAAAGGATACAAATGATGTACATTGAGATACAATACAAGTAGAACAGTACAGGAAGGACATTTTAGTCACAAACAAAATTTGTTTTTCTATATATGTTCGCTAGTTATTGTGCAAAACAAGCAAAATAATGTGAAATTTACTTCAATACCCTTAATGCTGTGCAATGGTTGTTTAAACTTTCAAGGTCTATTTTATAGTTTATATATGTATATATAGGTAAACATAATTATATTTATTTTTGTATTGTATGCGTGTGTATGAGAGAGTTTGATTGTTGAGTGGAGAAAGGACACATTGTTACTTTTAGGTAGTGTTGTCCTTGGGATACTTCATAACTATAATTACCCTATTTATATTCTTTCTGACAATTATTTTTTCTTGTGGCATGATGTTTCGTTTTACTTATACTAGTGCTTTGATATTCCTCTGTGTGTGTGTGTGTGTATTCATGCATCATTATTGGTGAGTATACTAGAGGTCATTTCAGTGTGATGATATTTTCCTGTTTTTTGGGTAATGATAAATTCATCTAAATTTTTAAGGTTCTAGATGAGTGCCTTCGGGCAGTGTCTGGATTTCAAGGAACGGAGGATCTTTCGGACGATAAATTTGTGGATGTTCCTTTTACATCAGATTGCATTAGGATGAAGAAAGTGTCATCTGCTCCATCTTACGAACTCGAGTGCAAAGATGAGGTAGGCAACACTGGAGAATTTGAATCTGGAATTCAGCAATGGTGTGAGGCAATGGACAAGCATATGCCTCTTATCTTATGTCACTCTTCCGCAATGGTACAATTTTTCATTTCTTTAATAATGTAGTTTCATACTATGTTTGATTCTGAAGAACTTAGGGGTTTCCTTACTTGGGTTGGTTTTTGTGACGTAAGATACCTTACATCTCTGCGAACTTAGACGACTATGTCTGTCTGGCAACAAAGTGTACTTGAAAAGAAATAATGCACTGTGTTGGTATATGTTGGGACTTAAGGGTATTTTACTCCGTACCAAGTAAAAATAAACTATTTAAAATGTTTGTTTAAATAGACGTCCTAACTTAACTTTGGAAATGTGTTCTCTGCCTTGCCTTTTAACATGGCATTAGCTTCTGAATGTTAGACCTTGGCTGTTAGTCTATACAACTAGGCTTTATGAAATATGAAAATACAAATCTGGGAGCTATCAGAAGATTAAAGCCCTTGAGGCGAGTCAGATGTACTTTCTCTGCAAGTAGATCATTAAAGAACAAAAATCGAACACAAGCTGAAACTGAATTTCTGATTGAGTTATAGCTCCAGACATTCACATTTATACAGTGGGAAAGAATTATGTCTAACAGACAGCAGAGGGAAAGAACTAATGGTTAACAGACTCTGTTATAACATGACAGAATCTGTTAGCTGTGCTGTCACTAATAAACTGTTAAGTTACCACTGAACTAGTAGTCAGTAGTCTAATAAAACATACACACGTAGTTAATAGGCATAGACAAATTGACAAAATTCACAAGGGCTGATATACAGTGATAGTTGTATATCCCTTCTCTCTTTTTCTTTTCTTTTTCAATTTTTTCTTATGCTAATTTATTGAAGAAAGTAATAAAATTACCTAATACTTAAACTATTTTGTCTTTAATGAATGTGTTCTTTTTTCTGTTTTTCCTGGAAGGTGAGGGCTGCATCTGTTACATGTTTTGCGGGCATGACTTCGTCCGTTTTCATCTCTTTCACTAAGGAGAAGCAGGACTTCATATTGTCTTCTTTAGTAAGTGTTATACAACACCTTCCCAACGCCATATATTATACTGAATTAACTAACATCCTTTCTTGCAAACATTTTGTAGGTCCGTGCTGCTGTACACGATAATGCATCAGCAGTGAGGTCCGCTGCCTGTCGAGCCATTGGTATCATTGCATGTTTTCCACAAGTGTGTCAGAGGTTACACTAAAACATGTAGTATTGTCGATATTATGATACCTTTTATGAACCTTTTGTATCAGATTAATCAGAGTAAAATTAAAATTTCAATAATATCTTTAGTGCAGAAGTACTTGACAAGTTTATCCATGCTGTTGAGATAAACACTCGGGATGCCTTAATCTCAGTAAGATCTGCTTAAGTTTTCAACTCCATAAAATGTTACATACTTCATTGCTACGTAAGCTGGAATTCAGTGATTTTCTTACATCAGGTGAGGATAACGGCTTCGTGGGCATTGGCAAATATTTGTGATGCTATTCGTCACTGTGTTAGAATTCTCCCCTTTGGACATTTGGGTGAGCTCATTTTGATGTCTATGACTGAACATTTAACCATTTAGTTTCTAGACTACATTTCAGATTTCTCTTTTTTATTTTATATTTTGAATATTTTTGGCAGATTCAAACTCCAACCCCCAGTTTATCATTGCATTGAGTGAATGTGCCTTGCGTCTCACAAAAGATGGGGACAAGGTGGCTCTATTTTTTTCTTTTGTCTCCTTCGATTTATATCTTTTATGTTCATAAACCGTTGTTTCACCTATTGTGTACTTGGGTTCATTAGGTAAATCTTATACTAAAAATTTGACTGCGTGTAATATAGTTGTCCTTTTTGGCTTGTTTAATAATTCTTCTTTTCCCTAATTACTAGGTTAAATCCAATGCTGTGAGGGCTCTTGGGTATATTTCACAAATCTTCAGATGTTCAACACCAAGATCTCAAGATATGCCAGGACACTACCTTGACCAAACGACTGAAGCTCATCTCTCTTGTGAGAATCTAATGTCATTTCAACAGCATCGCCAATTGGATTCGCTTGAAGATTTTCATAGGATGGAGAGAATAGTTCAGGCATTTATTTCTTGCATTACTACCGGGAATGTAAAGGTGCCAAGATTACATGGTTTTAATTTGATTGTTAAAAGTAAGTTTGATGTCTTGTTATGAATTCAGTTTAGCTCTCTTGAATCTTGGGTCTCTGTTTTACAGGTACAGTGGAATGTTTGCCATGCTCTAGGCAACCTATTCTTGAATGAGACATTAAGGTTGCGGGACATGGATTGGTATGTATAGAGATTATAGAGAAATGATTGAAATGTTGTGTGTTGATTAGCACACACATAGTCTCTATTTATAGTTACAAATAAGTATCTCCTAATAATTACAATTGATTCTATACACTCAGCGTGAGTTAATTCTATGATATTCTACACTCCCCCTCAAGCTGGAGCATACATGTTATATGCACCAAACTTGTTACAAATAGATTCAACCCGAGATCCTCTAAGAGATTTAGTCAACATATCTGCTAGTTGATCATTAGAGCTAACAAAATCAGTTGTAATTTCTCCCGAAAGAACTTTATCTCTCACAAAGTGACAGTCGATCTCTATGTGCTTAGTTCTTTCATGGAAGACTGGGTTGGAAGCAATATGTAGCGCAGCTTGGTTGTCACAAATGAGTTTCATGGTCTTGACCTCCCCCAATTTCAATTGTTGGAGTAATTGTCTCAGCCATGTGAGTTCACAAGTCGCTACTGCCATAGCCCGATACTCTGCTTCTGCACTGGACCGTGCAACTGTATTCTGCTTCTTGCTTCACCAGGAGATCAAATTACCTCCAACAAGGACACAATACCCTGTAGTGGATCTTCTATCTGATGGTGAACCTGCCCAATCAGCATCAGAGTAGCCAACAACTTCAGTGTTGCCCTTGTTTTCATAAAGTAATCCTTTACCCGGTGCATTCTTAATATACCTAAGAATGCGTATTACAGCATCCCAATGGCTATCACATGGAGCATTCAGAAGCTGACTAACGACACTAACAGCAAAGGTAATGTCGGGCCTAGTCACTGTAAGGTAATTCAGTTTGCCGACCAAACGTCGATATCTACCAAGGTCTTTCAATGGCTCCCCTTGACCTGGTAGTAGCTTGACGTTGGGATCCATGGGAGTATCACTGGGTCGACAATCAAGCATGCCAGTCTCATCAAGTATATCAAGAGCATATTTTCGTTGAGTAATAGCTACGTCTGTTTTGGACTGGGCGACTTCAATCCCCAAAAAGTATTTCAATGGACCCAAATCTTTAGTCTGAAAGTGTATGGACAGATGTTGTTTGAGCTGATGAATGCCAACCTGATCATTTCATGTGATGATGATGTCGTCAACATAGACAAGCAGGTATAAGCAGATGGTCGGTGAAGAGTGCATGAAGAAGACAGAGTAATCAGCCTCACATCTGGTCAGGCCATATTCCTGGAGTACATTGCTAAACCTTCCAAACCAAGCACGAGGAGATTGTTTCAAGCCATAAAGAGATCGTCGTAGCCGACATACGTGGTGAGGGGCTCCACTAACAGTGAATTCCGGTGGTTGCTTCATATATACCTCTTCTTGTAACTCACCATGTAAAAAGGCATTTTTGATGTCCAACTGATGAAGAGGCCAATGATGAATAACAACTATTGCAAGGAAAAGACGAACAGATGCGATCTTGGCAACTGGAGAATAAGTATCTCCGTAATCAAGGCCGAAGATTTGTGTGTATCCTGTTGCCACGAGACGAGCTTTCAAACAGTCAATCTTGCCATCAGGCCCAACCTTAACTGTATAGACCCATCGACAACCCACTGTGGTTTTGCCATCAGGTAAGGGTACCAGATCCCAAGTGCCATTAGAATGCAAAGCAGCCATCTCATCCAACATTGCCTGTCGCCAACCAGGATCAGACATAGCTTCACCTGTAGTTTTGGGAATAGACACAGAATCCAAGGAAGAAACAAAGGCAAAGTAGGATGGAGATAATTTTTGATAATTTAAGAGACAAGCATAAACAAGATTAGGGTTTTGAGAGGATCTGTTACCTTTACGCAGTGCAATGGGTAGTTCTGGCGGAGGAGTCGGAGCCTGAGAGTCTGGTGGAGCAAGGGATGAGTTCTGAGGCGAAATGGTGACTTGTGGACGTGGCCTCCGTTGATATGTGTGGAGGGTAGGAGTAGACTCATGGATGGGAATAGAAACAGGGGTAGGTGCAATGGGAATGTCCGAGTTTATTGAGGGAAGAAAGTGGGAGAAGGTAGGACCATGAGACTCGGTAGGGGTAGGAGAAAAGAAAGGACGAGTCTCAAAGAAGTTGACATCCGCAGAGATGATGTACCGACGAAGATCAGGAGAGTAGCACCGGTATCCCTTCTGCAGACGAGAGTAGCCGAGGAAAAGACACTTGAGGGATTTGGCAGCAAGTTTATCTTTCCCTGGAGTAAGATCGTGGACAAAACATGTGCATCCAAAGACTCGGAGTGGTAGAGAGTAAAGGTGTTGTCGAGGGAACAAAATGGAATGTGGTACCTTGTTGTCAAGAACAGAGGAAGACATGCGATTGATTAAGTAACATGCTGTTAGAATCGCATCCCCCCAGAAACGAGGTGGTACATTGTTGTGAAGGAGCATAGTGCGAGCTGTTTCAACTAAGTGTCGATTCTTCCTTTCAGCGACACCGTTTTGTTGAGGGGTATGAGCACATGAAGTTTGATGGAGGATACCTTGAGAAGTCAAAAAGGATTGAAAAGAGGTGGACAGATACTCACGAGCATTATCACTTTGCAATATTTTTATTTGGGTACCAAACTGTGTTGATCTCTGAGCAAAAGGTTTGAAAGATAGAGAAAACCTCTGAACGATTTTTCATCAAAAATATCCAGGTACAGCGGGAAAAATCGTCAATGAAGGTAACAAAATACTGATAACTCTAACTTGAAACTGCACGACTAGGACCCCAAATGTCTGAATGAACTAAAGCAAAAAGAGACTCTACTCGTTTATTGACTCTGTAAGGAAAGGAACTTCTAGTATGTTTTCCAAACTGACATGACTCACATTCTAAGGTAGACATTTTTGAAAGATTCGGAACCATAAGACGCAACTTGGGAAGGCTCAGATGTCCCAAACGTTGATGAACAATATCTGGAGACTCTAGCAGAACAAGCAATAGGAGGGACAGATTTTGAAAGGTAGTACAAACCTCGGTTCTCATGCCCTTCTCCAATCATCTTCCCAGTACTCCGATCCTGCACAAGAACAGACTTATCAATAAAGGTAACAGAATAAGGTAGGGTACGAGTTAGTTTACTGACGGATATTAATTGAAAGGGATTCAGGAACATATAACACGGATTCCAATAAAAGTGTCGGTAGAGGGTTAGTTCGGCCAATGCCCTGACATTTGGCTTGTGATCCATTAGCAGAAGTAACATTCGGAGAATCTGAGGTGGTGGGTCGAAGAATCTGAGGGTGTTTGCTCACAAACAGTGGTAACGCGCACTGTTCATAGAAAAAAAAAGAAAATGGCACAGTGGAGAAGGCTCACTGGACAGTAGGTATGTCACTGGAATGTGCTCAGTGAACCCTAGAATCGAACCACTTCTGATACCATATAGAGATTATAGAGAGATGATTAAAATGTCGTGTGTTGATTAGCACACACATAGTCTCTATTTATAGTTACAAATAAGTATCTCCTAATAATTACAATTGATTCTATACACTCAGCGTTTAGTCAGCGTGAGTTAATTCTATGATATTCTACAGTATGTTAGAACTAGGCACATGCTTCTATGCTTCTCAAGTACAATGTATATCTTTATTCTTCTCCTAAATACTAGATGTTGTACTTTTGTAGCATAATCATATGTGCCAATCATATGTATGAATCAGTTTTGTTGAGTAACACAAACCCAATCCCTTAAACTCTTTCTTTTTACCATGGTATCCGTAATCTAAAGGAGGATTGTCTAATTTTCCCTATGTGCTCACAGTTGTCCCTCATCAGTTGCTTCCTTTTTCATCATTGTCCTTCACTGTTGCGCAACTTTTCTTGTGCGGTCCTCCACCGTCAGCAAGATTTTCCAGTGGAATTCAACTGTTGGCAATCTTGGATCAACCCTGGAAACTGCCAATTGACCTATTCTCAAACGACTCTATGCAACCCAACTCTGCATGCACCCCCACATGTTAACCTGCTCATCCTCCCCATTTCTCCATGCGCCAACACATGAGAGCATTTGCAGCCTCCGGTGGGGATCATATTTCTCGTTATTCCCCTTTTAGACTTCTATTTCATCTTCTCACACTATTACAAATTTACAACCCACCAGTCTCGGTTCTTAGATTTTGGGTGCCTTAAGCAAGCCAATAAAATGGTGCCCTCATAACCTTTCAAATATTATCTCCCTTGCATTTTATGTTGCAAAATCATTAATAAATTGTTTGTAATCTAGGTTATTTAAAAAACCTTTGCGATAGAAATCTAAGCAAGACTATTTAATACTCCCTCCGTCCCATATTATATGTCGTTCTAGCCAAAAAAGTTGTCTCATATTATATGACGTTTTACAATATCAATGCATCATTAATGTTTTTTTCCTATAATACCCTTCATTTAATAACCTCTCTTCTTTCAATTCTATTAATTTATCTTCCCAATGTCATTGATGAGGGATAATTTTGTAAAGTAACTCAATTTCTCTTTCCCATACAGAATTAACTACTTTTATTAATTGTGTGAAATGGCCAAAACGTCATATAATATGGGACGGAGGGAGTATATCATATGACATAATAATTCGCAAATAAAATTTTTACAATTTAAATTTAGAAAACCTTCTTTCAGCAGATGCAATAGTAACGTAGATATTTAATGTTATTTATAAGTCGTGCATGCATTAAGAAAACAGTTAAATATTTTCAAAGAACTCAATATCTTATAGCTTGATTTTGATTCAAGTGTTAAAACCTCTATAATGACTTATTTTTAAAATTGAATTTCACCATCTAGATCATTAAAATTATCATGTTTTAGTTTGAAGACGTTTGCGACACAATGTGGCTGGAAGAACATGCATTTTAAGAATTTTAAGTAACATAAGGATTAGTGCTTTGTTTTCTATACCAACGTAAACATATCAGTCATATCATAGCAATTTATTTTTATGATTCATAGTATTCCTTTTCCTTCCTCTATGTCTGAAAGATTAGAACCCTACAATTTCAACTTCGACTGTGAATGTTTGCAGGGCTTCGGCTGTGTTTGAAGTTCTTCTGCAACTATTGCATAATTCATCCAATTTTAAGATCAGGATACAAGCTGCTGCAGCATTGGCTGTTCCTATGTCAGTTCAAGGTAATCTATTTCCTCTAAGGTTTTCCATGATAACGGAACCACTGCTCTATTTTCTCAATGCTAACAACTTCCAGTGCTACTCCCATCCTAATTATAATAAACTCAATCCCTTCCAAGTTCTTTAACTATCTCTCTAATTATTCTAGTTAACTATTGATACTCTACAGTCTACAGTAACTAACTATTGATATGGGGAATCTCAAACCAACACCTAGTCTAGGGCACTAACTTGGTGGCGGAAGTTTTTAGAAGACTAATATCTTGACTTCTTAATCTCTGACAGAACAAGTGGGAGGGTTTTCTCAGTAAACTATATCAAGCATAAATGTTATAGCAAAGATATGTTTTATAGTTGATAGTAGTACTTTTCAAGCATGCATGCTTATCTGGTTTGCTCAGGAGGACATTACCACTGCTTTAGTTTTCTGTTATATGATCTGTTAGGTTAGTTAGTTAGTTACTTGCTAAATTCTGTAATTCTAGAATCGTCAGTATTGTACAAATACTTGGTATCTGATTTATTTAATACAAACTGTTGATTGGGAGTCCCAGATTGGATGAGATATAGCCTGAAAAAGAATTTATAAGTGGGAGACATCCCTCACTCTGCAAGCTAGTTTTGTAGGGTTGAGTTAGGCCCAACACAAGTTTTACAATGGTACCAAAGCCTATCCAAGATCCATTGGGCCGCCGCTCTCAGGCCACTCGGGTCACACTCCAGTTGTCCAATCCTGGGCATGGAGGGTGTGTTGAGAGTCCCACATTCGATGTGATATGACCTGAAAAAGAGTTTATAAGTTGGAGGCATCCCTCACCCTGCAAGTTGGTTTTGTAGAATAGCATACCAACACTGCATAATAGCATAGGCATCCCTCTACTATCAAACAAGATATTATTTCGTACAATAGCATACCAACACTGCATAGCATAGCATCAAAAATTTATCATGCCTCATACAAAGTCTTATATTACTATTAGACGTGTCTAACCATGCATACAAAATGGACTGCAGCATCGTATAACATAATATAGTCTACTGTGCATCAACCATAATTTTCAGACATTATTTAGCCTTCTTTTCCTATATTTGTATTTATTTCTGATTACTTTTAGTTCATTCAAACAATTTTAAATTTCAAGCCTTTATTTGAATATAACTTGTTCTCATGTTTTGGCAGATTATGGCCGATCCTTCTCAGACATTGTGCGATCTGTAGAGCATGTAATGGAGAATATAGATCAGGACCCAATTTCAGGGCCATCAAATTCCAAGTATAGGGTTTCATTACAAAAACAGGTCATACTTCAATATTCATCGATGTATGTTAGGTTGATTATTTTGGAATGGTCATTTGATATATAGACGTGAAATTCTGGATGCTGTGATTGGAACTGGATGTTAGAGTCCCACATTATACTTTTTGAATCATTTCAGTATCGGGTTTTGTCTTGAGAAATATATTGAGTAGTAATTAGTAATTATTTTGTCTGGACTATTATGTCACTATGAGGGACAGCTTTGTATCAACTCAATTTTGGTAGGAATAATATTCCCCTTTTCATTCAAGCTTGTTCACATTCTGCATCTTAACAACCCCATGCTGCTTTCACTGCAGCCATCTCATAGCAGTTTTGATTGCCACTGCATTTTCCTCCTTTTTTGTGACTTTATCGTGCTTGGGTATTTCTCATTCCAGCTTCCAAGTACACTGTAGTTGCTGCTGTAGCTAACTCACTTTATGTGGAAGCTATTTCAGTAATCTAAAAGAGAATGTAGTTAAACGGATTTTAGATAAGTTTTTTTTTTGATCAAGGATTTTAGATAAGTTGTAAGGTGTTTCCATAAGCTATCTTGAGGATCTTATTGAATTAAGCTGAAAACAGCTTGTGCTTTTCCAAACACTTGCGCAAATGCTTATGTATTGGATTATAATCGAAGATGTAAATAAGCTCTTCCATATGCACCCTTAGTCGACCCTAATCAATGTATCCCTGAGCGCCTATGTATTGTACTGTGTTGTACAACTTTGTATATTTTTTATTTTCTACGAAACAATGTTCCCCTTTTTTATTTAAAGAGCATAGTAGATCCAGGTATATGTTTTTGTATCTAACTTGTTAACATTAGGAGGCTTTTGTGCAGATTTTGGAATGTGATCTCTGATTTACTGTTTATACTCAACTTATTAAGATTTGATATATAGTTTATTAAGCTATTATAATTTTGGAAATAGAATCTTACTATGTTGGATTTATATATTGATTTGAAAACTATGAAGTCCTTGAAAAGTGTTAAATTTGAGTGAATGTGTTTCCTTATTTTATTTTTTACTTTGTTCGGCTGGTTTGCCTCTTCTCTGTCGTTACTTAATTGAATTGTTTATTGTCCCATTGCAGCTTACCTTGACAATGTTACACATCCTACGCTTTACATCGAGTACAAATGACCAACTGTTGAAAGATTTTCTAGTCAAAGTAAGTATTTTATTTCGAAGGAAAAAGATAGGCAAAACACAGGAAGAGTGAAATTTTTTCAGTGTCTATTGTCTTCAAAAAATAAAGTGACATGCTATAGTTATAATCAGAGTATGGACACCACACCAGAGAAAGTAAATTTAGTTTTATACCAAGGAACCGACCTTCGTGACATTTGGTTGTATAAATTAAGTCTCTCTAGCGATATCAAATAGCTACCTGTGTGACAAACACCTGGTGGAATATGATTTTGATGGTCCAACTTGACATGCAGATATTGTATTTTTATATGATATATTGAACTATATATTTTTTATGATATATGTGTACTAAGATCTAAGTAGATTACAGCTGTACTATGTACACTGATATTACACCATTGACTAAAGGCTATAGTTGTTCTGTAGTCTTAATAATTGGATAAAGAACTAGTAAAGAAGTAGTTTATCCTAAAGATTATATTGTCATCTCGCCTTGTATAGATGTGTTGTTCATAATTAAAGAACCTGTTTTTTTGTCACTTAATCCTTACTGCCTTTGTACTATGCTATCTTGCTTTTGTGATTTCAGTTCGTCTTGTAATTACCCTAATTGCATGCAGATCATTGAATTTTCTCATGTGTAAATAACCTTTGATGGAATTTTCCCTTGACTTATTTCCCTTCTATTGATTTATGTATAGAAAGCATTCATCCTTGAAGAATGGTTCAAGGGACTATGCTCATCCCTTGAGGGCATGATTGATGTTCAAGATAATTCTGTTGCAGAGCGAAAGAAAGTAATGATATCCAGCGCAATACAATCACTGGTAGATGTGTATAAAGAAAAACAACAGTATACACTCGCTCAGAAGTTTGAGGAATTAAAGAACATGGTATTCAGGTGGAAATGAAGGCCCCGGTAGCCAGGTGATGTGAATGGACTCTTGGCAATAGATCTAGCCCAGTCATGAGATATTTATTTAATAAAGCAATTTATGGATGGACTAACTATATAATGGTAAAAGAGATTGCTGTTCTCAACAAGAGGATCGTATTGTGTCTACATTTTTCTCGTTGGAATGGCAACAGATTTCCAGAACTTATTTATTGTTATGCTATACCGCATTCAATTCCTGAACAACTGTTTATCTGATGAAGTGCTTGAAATTCTGGAAATAGATCTTTCACAGCCGGATCACGGATGGGCCCCATAGAAGTGAAACTTTTGTGTTGATGTAATTTGAAAATTTGTATATTCAGTATGTAGCATTAGTCTCACATTGACGGAAAAAAGTAATCTTCGTAATCGTAAGTAGTGTCAAAAGTAATGGTTGTCATAAAAATGGCACGCTACAGTTAATATGATTGTTATCTGTTACCATTTTTTTACATTTTGGTTGATGGTTCAAATTGTTATCCTGAGTGAATTTCTCGGATTTGGATTCTCTCCCTTGTTCTTTTCCTCCTCTCTTCAACATCTCTATCTTTCTCTTAGTCTCACTATCTCTTCATTATTTCTCTAGTAATTTAATTTTCTTCTCTCTTCTCATCCTCTTATATTTTGTGAGGAGAAAAATAGAAGAGGATCCATACATGAATGTGATTAAAAAATATAAATGGGAGAGACTGAGATTTTGAGAGATAAAGAAAGGACCAGTTTGGATCTTCTCCTTCAAAGTTGAATGGCTTGACTTCAACAATTTTGCACCATGATTTCTTAAAAATGGCTTTAACTTTAACAATTTTGCACGCTTGTCTCTCACTGGGAATCCCTAGATTGGGCGAGCGGCAAGATATATTAGATCCTGTATGAGGTGGGCATAGTATTGTCGTTACTTGCAAGCTTAAGTATAGTTGAGAAAAAATCATTTCATTCTATATTCGTAGGGGTTGACCGAATAAATTTATACTGCCTCTAATCTAAAATATAAGCTCCAAAAATATATAATATATATATATATATATATATGATAAGCAGCTCCAAAAATATATGTATCTGGACAAATTTTAGTTTAAATACATTAATTTTTTATGCTTATGTTTTAAGACGGAGGGAGTATGTAGGTATCTAATAAGCTATTCAAATTCAACTAGCAGCAGTGGTATCTATGGAATTGGATGATCTGCCATCCCTAAATGGGCACCTTGGCACAACTGATTGTATTAATTTTTTTTTCCACAGAATGATCTACCATCCATAGAAGTGTCACCTTGCCATCGATAGTATTATTAAAAATAAAAAAGTGAATAAAGAATTAAATCATAGTTGGAGGACATGATCCATTTTATGAAGCTGTCACAGAAAAAATTAATGTTTTTGCATTTCAACCATTTATTATTATTACCATAAATATTGCATAATTTTATTAAAATTATTATTACTATTATTATTTTTATGAATAATTCATTCAATTACGTTTTTTTGGGTACAATTGAAGGCAAAACCTACTTTGTTGAATACTTTATTCAATTATTATGTAACTATTGTATTTCGTACTGAACACATATAACTCAGAAACATTTAATTCTTTTGTGGTCCATTCTTGTTTTTTGGCATTTTTAGTCCTTATAATAATATATGATTTATGTTTATTTAGAGCTTGTATGGTAGTGTATTATAATTGAGATTAAGATGAAAATGAGTATATTATTTAGATAAAACAAAATAAGTATATTACGAGAACTAAAATAATATTTCCTAAAAAAAGTAACTAAAATAATATAAAAAGAACTGATTGGAGCAAAAAATGTACATCAACTACTTCAAATAAAAATAAGAGGTGCTAAATAAAAAAACCTAATTTTCTTTTGTGAATATAAAAAAAAACTAATATGGTAAAGAGAACTAATTTACAATTCACATTTTTTTCCAGATATATCCTTTATATTTATTGAGTCTTTTAGAGTCAAATTATGAATTAATTTTCTCAAGACTCTTTTATTTTGACTTTAATTATTCCAAGACATAAAGAAATTATTTTATTACTTAGCTACCAAAAATTAATAATACTTTAATTTGTGTGTAACAAGCCAAAAGTACAAAAGTTTGATAGCGAAAGGAGTATAATTTAACCTAGGTAAAGAGAACTTGATATATTTATTATATTGATTTATAATTATTATTTTTTTGGCAACACATTGATTTATAATTATAGTCACCAATAATTTTTTCTATCAATTTTTACCATACCTTTTTATATTTCATATTAAAAATCTATATATATATGTAAAGGAGACCCCAAAAGAAGCTCCACAATTTTTCTCAATATTTTTATGTATTAAAATATTTATTCATAATTTAGACATAAAAAAACTTTAATTTCAATTAAAGAACATAATTGCCACTAACTTATTCAATGATAGTGGGATATTAATTAGATATTTATATCTATATAAAAATGATATTTTAATTTTAACTAATTAAATATGTTTAAGAACAAAATAATATAATATAATATAATATAATATAATATAATATAATATAATATAATATTTTGTTTATTTTAAATATAGATAAGTTATATTTGCCTTTTGGTGTCTCTAAATTTATATCATGATTAGTACTAATTATTATAGTTGGTTTTTAATAAAGATAAGTTACAATTTTTTTATTTTCTTTCACTTTAAGCCTTCTTTCAGAGATACTATAAATACCTAAGAAGAGAAGTCACCAATTATCTTTTCATTTTTTACATCACATTTGTTTAGTTGTTACATGACTCATGTAAATTTTTTGGTTTTTACATCACTAATATTCAAGCTTGAATAAAGCCATTGTGGTAGTTAGCGTCCCAAAGTTTATTTGTCTAAATTTGTCTTTTATTCATAACATTTAATTGATTGTTGATTAAGTATTGAGATTGTTATAGGTTTCAAGTTTAATGTATACATCATATTCTTATAGTGTGTAAACAAAATAAACTATCTCATCTTGGATTGAAGTATATCTTCAATTATTATTCGTAATTTTCTTGATTATATGGTTGAACCGTAACTTAGATGATGTTGTGATTTTTCTTTCTCTCTCCCCCCTCTCTCTCTCACTCTGTCTTTCTCTTTATATATATATATATAAATGAAACCCCAATGGAGCCTCCAAAATACTTCTCACGAGTTTTCCTTATTATAATATATACATATATATATATATATATATATTATTTACCATATAATTATGTGATAAAACAAACAAAAATGAATAGCCATACCTTACGTTCTAACCAAAAAATAAAAACTTTGAATTTTTGATTCATTATATAATTAATTGAAAAAATTGTTTAATTTAGGAGTACAATGCAAATGAATAGTCACATTTTAACCAAAAAGATATGAATTGCAATATTCTATGTTGTACTATTAGTAAGTTGTTTTTTTTTTATGTAATTGACGTAATATAAAGAAATATATATATATATATATATATATTATTTACTATAATGTTTATTTATTTATAAAACTTAATAAGTTCAAATCAACCTTTATTGAAAACTTAAAATTTAAGTTCAAATATATATATATACTAGATGTAATGAAAGGTTGTAACAGAAAAAGCTTTCTATAAAATAGCTTTCTATTATTAAGTAATTTTTCATTTTTGTAACTAATACACTATTAAGTATCAAAATATTTTTTTTTTGAGATTTAAGTATCAAAATATTTTTAATGATTCATTCTAAATTATTGTCATAATTTTTTTGTTTAGTTATTATAAAATAAATAAAAATTAGTTTAATATATATATATATATATATATTTATATTAAGATTAATAAGTTGAAATCAAACTTCACTAGAAACTTAAAATATTAGTTCAAATACATTTATATATATATATATAACTAATTTTAATTATCGGAATAAATTAAAACTTATGTTTAATGTAAAAACTAAAAATAACCTTATATATATATATTATTTATAATATAATTAAGTGATAAAACAAAAAAAATTGAACAACCATACCCTACGTTCTAATCAAAAATTGCATAAATTTTAATAGCTCATTTATTACATAATCAATTGGAAAAAATATTTAATTTTGTATGATAATGGAAATGAATAGTCATATTCTAATTCATTGTATAAATATTTTTAACTAAGAAATAATGAGTGGGTCTTTGAAATTCTTTTTGGTGTAACTGTTATACATTGAATGTGGAGTTTCATATTAATATGAATCATTCATTAGTTGCCAATAAATTCATGAGATACTAAAAGATAAGTGCAAGATGTGTAGTTTTAATTAGTTATGATATGACAAAACTATTTATAGGAGAATATTTTAAATGGTGAGGGAAGTGGTTTTGGCAAAAAAAATTAAAACAAAAATAGGATGTGCATGTGAGCACTAGAAAGGAGCGGTAACACGAGAAGAGGTAGAGTGCGCATAGAGAAATATTAGAGTGTGCAGTCAAGGGAGAAAAAATGAAGTTTACATGTATAGAGAAGAAATAGAAAAGACAAATCATAAGATTTGAGGTTCATGTTCTTGACAATTCTAATGTAGTCAAAAGGACAAAAAGAAAAATTGGGATTAGTTATTGAGTTAGACAATTGAGCCACAATTTTGTTGTAAAGGTATAGACATGAATGAGTTATGTTTAATTTTAAAATTGTGCTTTAAAAAATGTTTAATTTTAATAGCTTCTATGAAACTGGATGATGTGCTATATCTAACGGTTTTTGTTATATTGAACATTCACAAACGAATGTTCAAGCATAAAAGAAGACGTTTTTGTCTTTAATTAGAAAGTTCATTTGTTTTGTTTTTAAAGTGAGTGCATCGATCAGAAACTATGAATATTGTATTCTGTTTCTAATTTTAAAATACAATTTTAAGAAATTGCTCTAATTTTGTGACTTCCAAAAATAGTCACTAAAATTAGTTACCATCGAACATAATTATAATGTTAAATAATACAAAATATGATTCAAGGAAATTTAAAATCACATCATAATAATTCATTCATATATATTTTACTAAATAGACTACATATAGTTTGCAAGAGCGTAATATTCAACAAAATTGTTAGTTAAAGAAGAGCGTAACATTCAATTACGAATATGCGAAAATATCATTAGTTAAAGAAAAGGATAACTAATATCTATATCTTCTTCACATGTCTTCTCATTATTGTTATCACCCTCCTACATTTTTAGGTGATAGGTATAAAAATCAATATAAAAACATAAGTCTTTCAAACTTCAATTACAAAACGTCGTGTTATTTAATTTCTATTATATTATTTAAATGACATTATAAAAACTATCACTTATTCATAAGTTATTCTTACATTGTGCATAACTTCAAAGAAACCGAAAGAAACGAGTGAATTGAATTGGTACAGAAATGTAGAGTTGTTCATTTTTTTACTGATGTAGAGTTGTTCTTAACTTGAGTCAGAATTATTTTTATATTTATATGAAAATTATATTTTCTTATGGAAATATAGAAGTTGATAATAACAAACTAACAATATTTTTATGTATAATATTTTTTTTGATACAAATGAAAGAAATATTTTTATCTATAATATAATATAATATAATATAATATAATATTTATAAATAAATAAATAAATAAAAGAAGCTTGACTCTTGAATTGTCAGTTTTTCTCCATTTTTCAATTTTATTTTAAAACACTTTATTGATAACTCTTAACTCATTACTTTTTTTCCGACAAATTTTAACTCATTACTTAATGTTTTGTTTTTTGTTGCCTTTTTGTATCTCTAAATTATTATCATGATTAGTAGTAATTATTATAGTTACAAATTTTTTTGACATAATTATAGTTACTAATTAAATACACAAACATAAGTATTGAGAGGGGAGAACCACACGGACTGGCAAAGCTGAGTATACACGTAGCCAGTCAGATTCTCAGGTGTAGATTAGTCATCGGAAAAGCCAGTGGAAACTGCGCACCAATAACATGGTAGCAAAAAAAATACACAAACATAAGTGATTACTTTTATGATAGAGAAAATAATGGTAGACAAAAAAAATAGAGTCTAATAAAGCTTAACAGAAAGATAGATTTATATCAAGTATGTATTATTTTTAATTTTTTGAATGATAAATATAAACAGATACAGAATTTAAATATCAAAATATGCAATAATTACTATAAAAAAAGTGAATTAAATATAAGATCAATTAATTAAAACTTGCATCTTCAATCCATATTTTACAAACTCATAAGTTTAATCGAAATTAAAGGAATACAATTTATAAAAAATATTTATTCTTAAAATTTTATGTCTTTGACTAAAATTTACATTTTATATACGTTTTCCATTTTATTGTATAAATATTATGTAAACATAATATTTTGTGTAGGAAGCTCAAATGGAGCCTTTAGGTTGCTCCTTATTTCTATAATTTATTTTCATATTAAATCCCAAATTTCTTATTTTAAAGTATTTATTCAACTTTGTAAATTCGTTTCACTTTTGTAAAATTATTTTCAAAACAATTAATTTGATAAAGGGTATTAACAAATATTTATATTTAAAAACACATACTTTATATAAGATTATTGCCTAAAATAAATAAGTTTGATATAAGAAATTAAAATTATATTAATATCATACTATATTCTATATTTAAATAACAATATTAGAACAACCCGTGCAACGCACGGGCATTCCCCTAGTTTTTAGTAAATTTACTAGTCCCCAAATAAATTTGGAGACGTTAAAAAAAGTACGTGACCTAGAAAGTGGGCTGGACTGTTGTCGGTAACCCGCACCTGAATTAGGGTTTAAGGGATAGCTTCACAAAAAGAGAATAACAATTGCTAGGGTTTTATTACAACTTAGAACTTAGAAGTAGCGCTAATCACAGTGAGAAAGCAAAGCAATGGATTCGTTCTCAAACCCGTCGAGTGGATCGTCACCTCAATTATCTGCACAGGATCTCAAAAATCAGTTGAAGAGTCAACTTGCATTGGAGTATGCTCAACAATTTCTTGAGGTATCCTATCTATTTCAATTTCAAGTTTAACCCACCCAATGCTATATCATACGAATTCTGTTGTTACATGACTCTGCACCATTTTCTTAGTTACTTGTTAATGGTCTTCTTGTTTTTTTACGGTTACATGTTCATGGTGGTTGCTTTGTTTTAAATATGGAAAAATATGTGCTCTCTGGGACGGAGAACAGTTGTGAGTCCAAAACATTGTTCTCAATGAAAGTATTGTGAGCGTAAGTAGGAAACAGTAGTGTGAGGGTGTAGCAGAATCAACAGAGGGAATTAGGCAAGTGAGGGAAGAGTAGCGGTATCGTTATATCATATTTCTTAGTATTTTCTTACCGGGACAGTTTGGATTAGACGATTAGTCTTAGCTTTTTGCAGTTTTTCAGTTAAAAAAATGTATGATTCTAAACTTCCAAAATAAATTATTAGCATCTGAGATTTAAAACCTAATTTCAACTTATATGCAAAGCTATTTAGAAAGCACACACAAAAAAAGTTATACGCCTGTGATGTATTGTAGAAAACTCATAGTTATGGTATAATACATTTGATATATTTTTTTCAGAAGTGATTGTCGAAAGTGTGATTGTAGAAAAGTTTATCCAAACCAGCTCTTATTTATATTAGAATCGCATTCAAGTTCAACAATAAAAAGCAGATTTGACTATTACGGTTTGGTAGTATTCCGGTTTTGGTTACGTCATGATCCTTTATAAATGAACAATTCTGTTATAAAGCTCTTTGCTACTGTGAGTCCAAGGGAGAATGGGGTCCGTTTTTAATCTGCTATGGACAGCCCTGCCTTGTCTTTGCAAGAATTTGATTCCATGACTTGAACCTGTGCCTTCTAGTCACTAGGCAGCAATTCTAATTGCTTTGCCAAGGCTTCCCTTCACATTATTACTATCCATAATATTGCAGAAATTTGTGAATAAATACAATTGAGTTTGCAATCTGCCAATCTGGTTGTGGAACCCTCTAAAACCTTTATATTGCAACCACAGATGTAGTTGTAGATTGCAATTTAAAACCGTACAAGTTATTAGTTCAGCTTGGTTAAATATACTTTTTGGCACCCTCAATAGAAAGGAGCAGAAATCACAAAAATATGTAACGGGCAAATGGTCATAAGGTGATAGACATACTGACCTCGGTTATATGTCTTTTCCTTTTGGATGATGTAGTAGTAGTTTACCTGTTGATACTGTTAATGTAGATTGTGGACAAACACTTGTGTGTATCAATATGAGTTTGATGATGCAGTTGTCATTATTAAACATGAATCATTAGGGATGATAAGCACTGGATAATTATTCCTTTCAAATATTTAAAAGTATCCAGGTACAATTGATTTTTCTAACCATTTAAAGGTTTTCCCCAGCTATGTATAATTGTAAATTCTTCTAAAGTATCTTATTAGACAAATGAACCATCTTAGCTCAAGGACCTGTAAGACCCTTCCATACTTATGGTGTGGTTAGATACTGGCGATAAGTCCTGAGCGCTTTCATTTGGATAATTGAGTTGTGAATTTGCTTGGTGTCTCTTATTTGCTGCAATTGCACTTACTTTCCCATTGCCATTTATTTTGCAGACGGTGAGAGGAAAGTGCTTTGAGAAATGTATCACAAAACCAGGTTCAAGCCTCAGCGGGAGTGAAAGCAGTTGTATCTCTAGGTGTGTAGACCGATACATTGAGGCCACAGGCATAATTAGCAAAGCTTTATTTAGTGGCTCACAATGAGGTGGTTAACCTCGTCCCTAAATCTTAGAAGTTACTCAAGTTTTGGGAACCAATTAATGGCTGTTTGAGACAGTGTTCTTTAGGAGACATTTATGCATTCTATTGTGCATGCCCCTGAGATTATTGGATATTTTCAACTCTTTTACATAATTTAATACTTGTACCTTTATTACAAGTCTTTCAATTTTATGAATTTATTTTCCAACAAGGGGAAAAATAATCATCATTCATTCATCAGTTAGTTTCTTTAGACCCGTCTTCTAAATTTAATCATATTTGGAAGTATTACCTTCACTCAGAAGATGTGGGAAGATGCTAAAGTGCTGGAGGAAGCTTAGATGCTGTAACATAGATTACATAAGAGGACAAAACCATACTAAAACTAAGATCTCAGAGTTTTCATATTTGAATGAACGAAACCATACGTCTATACCTACCTTACACCTTCCAACTATGTCCGCTAGTTCTTAGTTCTACAGGGGATTAACGGGATGATTGTGACAAAACATCGACTAATTATTTTCATTTAATACTTTGAGTGACGAAATAGAAGAAATAGGATAAGTTCAGTAATGAAATTAATGCTTTATTTTCTTGTGTTGGGTTGATGAGCGTGGATGCTGAAAAATCTTCAAAACCATAGTTAGAAGATGAAGAATCAGTTTGTCCACCATTTTTCCAGCACTAAAATAGTGAGAATTCGTTTGTAGTATAGAACTCGAACACGTTTTTACTTAAGCAATTCGAAATATCTACTAAAGCATTTGGATTATTATGCTTAAACTTGGGATGCACTTTAACATAATTAATATTCAAGGAGGAACTTGGGATGCAGCGTTAGGCAATGTTAGTGTGCACGACTTTCCCCCCAACAATCACTGAAAAAGTTAAACACAGCTAACTAAGATAATTTGCAAGATAAGCTAGAAGATTATGTATCACCAAGACACCAACTAAATGAACACTTCCCTTCAACTTTGTTTATCAGGTTTAAAGAGAGTCTTTACAGAGGAAGCAGAAGAATAAAACCAGATTCTCTCTCGTGAACTTCTCTCAATTTTTCTCCGGTTATTAAATCTCTGCCATTGTCTCATACCTTTTGTTTTACCGTTGAAAATCTGTTTCCAAGTGAAGTCAATAATTTACATTCTGTCTGTATGTATGGAAATGTGACTAGAGAGAATCTCCTCTCACAACACAGCCACCCCGCAATGCAACAGTGCAAACACACTTGCAGGATATACAGCACAATCCAAATAAGAGGATCGCCACGACTGAAGACATTATTTCCAAAGACTAGAAAAATTTCAGAATGATAAAGCACCTCAACCTCACGAGGCACAAGGCGGTATACCCTTTGTTAAGTCAAGAACAGGTTGTAGCAATTCAACAAATAAAGGTCAAGTTTGGTTAGATTTAAATCAATCACATTCAATCAATGAGATTCAAACAAACCAATTAATCCGTTTGAATTAAATTTCCAGATGTATTACTCAATGAACATCACTATTTTTCATATCTCTGGCAGTTGTCCCCCCCGCTCCAATCACCAAATAAGTGGCTCAATACCATTCAAGTAATACGAAATAGTTAAAGACATTGAAAAAAGTGGCTCAATACCATACACTCGGGAAAAAATTGAAAAAAATCATCACACAAGCTCCTTCTGTTTTGGTTCAAGAATAGGAGGATCAACATCAATTCCCATATTTGCAGCGGTGCCTGCTATAATTCTCATAGCTGATTCAATAGTAGAGCAATTCAAATCCGGCAACTTTTCAGAAG
Source organism: Astragalus membranaceus (assembly GCA_039519185.1). Classification (NCBI taxonomy): domain Eukaryota; kingdom Viridiplantae; phylum Streptophyta; class Magnoliopsida; order Fabales; family Fabaceae; genus Astragalus; species Astragalus membranaceus. The sequence continues at coordinate 52,044,844 of CM076848.1, forward strand.
CAATTGTACGCAATTGATCAATTGTGACTTTTCCTACTTTTTGTGCCCTGGGGTCTTTTGAACCCTTTTCCACCCCTGCACAGGAAATCAATAGAAAGATGAAAACTTAGGAATACTGAGATCACTTAGAAACAGAATATATGTGCATGTGGTACTAAACACTTGATAGTCTATCAACTCAATAACCTTAATATACTACCTGTTGCATTTTGTTAATCTAGATAAAAAATTTCCGAATCGAAGGACCAAACTATATTGGTGACTTGAATAACACATTCCCTTGAATTCAAGATCCAGTGATCCTTAATGACATTTAAACTATATAATAAAATGAATATTGCAATGACTAGCTAGGGATGCATTTGTGATAAAGGGATCAACTAGTATCTTGAAAGAAACAAACTGGCATTAGGAATAACATGGCATAACATAATTTGAAAGGTGTTGGAGGCAGTGAAATGAAAGAAGGTACCTGCAGCCTTAAGCAGTAGAACAGAAGCAGGTGGGGTCTTCAAAATGAAAGTAAAGCTTTTATCCTGCACACACAACAGAAGAGAAGACAGTATAAGGGAAACAAAAAAGGTAAGTAACTGAGGAATGAAAAGAGTAGAGAAGAGAGTTAGTTACGTCGAAGACAGTGATTTCAACGGGAATGACATAACCAGGCTTATCAGCGGTTCTAGCATTGTAATCCTTACAGAAAGCCATAATATTAACACCCTTTGAACCAAGAGCCGGTCCAACTGGTGGAGCCGGCGTCGCCTTACCGGCTTCAAGAGCAAGCTTTATCACTCCAATCACTGCCATTAACATAAACATCTTATTACATTACATTACAATTGCAACAAAACATATTCGTCGAAATTAATTAAATTAATATTAATTAAAATCAAGAATACCTACCTTTCTTGGCTTTTCCACCACCGGCCTTTGGGGGAGCCATGGCAATGACGCTGAAGCCCCTTCGTGTTCGAGAAGGAGTGGGAACGGATAGGGGGGTTTTGTTTTCGAGGAAGGGAAGAGAAATGGTGCTCCGGTTTGGGGATAATTTGAGGGGTGTGGAGAACATTGAAGAAGAGGAAGATGAACAAAGTGAGGGACAGGTGAACAGAGTTGACGCCATTGAAATTGAATCAATTGGCAAACAGAACAGAAGACAAGAGTGGAGTCGAGTTCGGATAAAACGCACAGATATCCTACACGCTACAGGGAACAATATCTTCAATTGAACCCTGAAAAATAAAAATTTAGGTTTATACCCCTATAAATTTTTTATTTTAAACCGCATGAGTTTTAAGTTTTGCACCTAGACATCTCCGCTTCTTTAGTTTTGAACTTTTGATAGTTAAATAAAGGCAAAACTCTAATTTTAGTTTCTGAACTTACACGATACCATCTCTTCTACTTTATCCTTAAATCGTAAAAAATAATAAGTAGTCTCAATAGTTTGTGAAATGACTACTTATAAAACTTTAGGAACTTTGTCTTATTAGTTTCCGTAAAGGTCTGCTTATAAAACTTGGAGAATTAATTTGACGAACGCCACATACTTTATGGACTACTTATTATTTTCATATACTAAATATGAGAATAAATGTAAACTTAGAGACTAAAATTGGGATTTACTTTTTAAAAAAGTTTAGAGCTAAATAATTTGGTTTGAAATAGAAATTTTCAACAGTCATATAAACTGGCAATTTTGGCGGTGACTTTTTTTGCACCCCCTAATCAAGGGTCACCACATCAGCTGCCTTGACATTCTTCACTTGATCAGCCATGTTCCCTTCTTCTGCATGCTTGGGAATACTGATGTTATTCCCTATCAATGATAACCCAATACTCAACTAATGCCCAAGCTATAGAGCAAATTATTAATGCTCATAACTAGAACAATGAAGGTACACTTGCTAAGACTTTGTGTGTAACACCCCGATAATTTCTAACTTGTAGAAATCACCGAAATGCACTACTGGCATACATCAGAGTAACTTCCTTTTTAAATACTGAACACATACTAATACTTGATGCTAAAAACCCATCAAGTCCGCTTACATAACTTAACAATAAAATACATAAAGCGGTCCTTACACCACTCAACTAGTGTTCAGTACCAAAAACCGAAAGTCTGCGGAAGCGATTTACAACTTGAAAGACATAAGTCGTACAATCGAATAGTCTTAAAATACTGAATAGAAAAACAGAAATACAAAGGAAACTGAAATACAAGACATAATGAAATAAAGATAGCGGCTGCTCCTCAAGCGTCTCCATAGCCGTGCCTCACGGTCTTCAACTTTCCCTGCTTAACTGAAAAACAACTACAATGGATTGGGTGAGACAACTTGTCTCAGTGAGTTCTATCGCGACCCCTTACTAATTCTCTCGGTTCAATTATGCTTGATTCATTATTCTGATTCTAACTCATAGTCCTCAAAATTGACTATGTGGCTAACTAACTGAAGTTGTCCTTATAACCCTTAAGCCGGTTACAAGACGCAACTCATAAACTAAACTAAACGTTGTCCTCATAACCCTTAAGCCGGTTACAAGAAACAACACTAACTAAAGTTATAGCGTGTCACCGGTCACTTGGCATAATAAGCTTCCGGTGAACCCGTCCCCACTAATCGGCTGGGTCCCTAACGGGGCCTAGGTTCATAAGGCTCATGACTGCCTCTCCCCTAGCACACTAAACTAAATAGGGTCGTCACCCCGACTAAAAGATATATATGAAGATATACCTGAACTGAACTCAACAATGAACTTAAACATAACAATACATAACAATAAACTGAACTGAACATAATCTTATTATTAACATTAGGTGATCTAATAATTAACTTAATCTTATAATTAAGTGATCTCACATGGCTTACTAAGGTTCTTAACTTAGCTTACACTAATTATCCAGCTAGTCTAAACATAATACATCAATCACACTTAGCATAATCATAACATAATAATCGGTCTCATAACATGAACTAACATCATTCACAATCCCAATTACACCCAAACAGAAAATAATACAATTTTGATTACATATTCAGTTAGGCCTTTTTATTATCTTTCCAACGCATTTGAGAACACCGAAATCGGACCACCGGATCAAAAGATATTGCAAAAACAAGTTCAGGGACTTTTTAGTGAAAACTGTAAACCGTCGCGAAGGTTTTGCGTTGCAAAAAATTAAGGGAGGTCGCGACGCGATGGCCACGGGTCGCGACGCGAAATTACACAGAATTTTACCCTAACTTGTGATGCTCATATCTTGAGCTACACAATTCCAAATTCAACCAAATCAAGACCAAATTGACGAGCATTCAGTCTAGTTTCTAAAACAATTGACCACATAATTTTTGGATACCTATATCATCCCCAGATGCCCATAAACCGAACCTATTCTCAAACTGTCTCCAGAATTCTACCCGGACTTGTGTGCATTTACGACTTAGGAAAAAAATGTTGATTGACCTATTTATAAATAATTGTCCTTGATAGGTAGAGTGCTACAAAGATGAGACTAAAAAGAGATAGCATAATCCAAACTAAGTAACAGCTCAACATCAAGCTCTGGATCAAAACCAATTTATTTTGACTCAATCGCACAAAACTGAGAGGAAATTAATATAAAGATATGCACACTGTTCCATTCTCTTAACCTAAACATTATAATGGCTTGAGCACCAAGGTATTTTGTAGATATCCATCCTTGCGACATTCAACTATATCAGACTAGAGGAGGACCCCTAACAGTAGCCAGTTTAACGAAGAATTGGGATAGACCAAGCAACACTTTTCTTTTGGTATAAACTGGGTATCCCTGCACGCAACTGCAGAGACTAATCACTCGAGTGGGGTAAGTCCACCACAATGGACGGTAAAACTCTCCCTCAAGAGATTTAACACTGCTGCATGCCCAAGTCTGGATTCGATCAAGCAACACTTTGATTATAAGTTCACAAATTAGCTAGAAAATATTGAAATTGATAATTCCAAAATCCACAAATAGTAAAGAAGCTTTCATATATATTAATTTATCAAATGACATTGCATCTTGGTAGTGACAAGATCTATTCTTCATTAACCGACCTCACATTGATATGTAAAAAACCTATGGCGAAAAATTCATTACATAACAGTGGAGTGGGGATTTACGTAGTAATATGAAAGGGACTTCATCCTAAACTAAATGGGTCTAACACCAACGTTAAAGATCGAGTCACATTCATTTATATCAAACATAGCTTTACATGTGATTATTAATAATATTATTGCTAACTGTTGGCATGGGCAGAGAAAAAAGCAAGAGCACCAACAAAGGGTGCGTTGATATAAGTTGCAGGCTCAGACTGTTGATAATTATTTCTATCATCAGAGAAATTGTCACGGCTATCAGGACCACCTACTATTGCTCCAACAAGAACATTAGGATTAACCGATCCAGAACTAAGGTATTGAAACCCATCGTTACACGAAATCCGCTGAGGCTGCGAATGAATGGAAGGTAGAGAAGAACCTCTATGATGTACATGCTTTGGATACCGCTCCCCAAAACCCACCATATAAGACATCTTTGAAGGATTATTCCCCAATATGTAATCAACTTGAGTTTTGGCCAATTTTATGAGGTTCTGTTCCGTGACTCTTGAACTCCCACATGAGACAGCACCTCCATTTGAGTTTAGATACTTGGCGTATGTCAAGAGAAGGAAGGCTGTTGTTGTCACATACTGTAAATTGCTTTCACTCCCTTTATACAGAAGACCCCCTGCAAAAAATACATTAATTATTGTCACCATCTTTTTTTTCATTTTCTAATTTTGATTGAAAATTTTATTTATTTTCTATTGCATTTTTCCCTTTGGGCTTGTCAATAAATTGTGGAAAAAGGCCTTGAAGAATTGTTGACCTGGTGTGTATTGAGACTGGAAACCAGGAGTTCCGGGTACTAGGGAGCATATGTAGTTGTCTGCATGTGCCTTGTACAATTGAAACTCTTGTGAAGTTTTCTCTAAGAATTCCTGTCACAGAGCGACCCATTGATTTATTATGTGTAATAATACATAATAGCATTAGTCAAAGTCAAAGTAAAAGTAAAAGGGTAGGCATGGAATTAAGGACCTTTGAAAGCAGAATTTTAGTTCCAGGTCGCTTGTCATCCCAACTAAAGGTGTAACCATCATCATCAGCACCTAATGTGTGGCCGTTGGATCTTATGAAATCCATGTATGAGCTAATTCCAGAGGCTTTATAAATCCACGATGCACCCCAGAGAAGCTCATCCTAGTAGTTTTACAGGTAACAGGTTAAGAATCAGAAATCAGCATGTGACTTGTGTCATAATTAAAAACGTTAGTACGTAATAAAATTGAATATGTATGGGGTTAATTACATGGTATCCAGAGTAAGAGCAATAGAATGGACAAACTACTGAATTAAGAGAGTCACTGTAAGATCCTCTGTAACGGTCCGCAAAATTGAATACCTGCAATATTCACATATATATATTGATAAATTAATTATTAATTGCAAAATGAAAACTGAAAAACAATATTAAGAGACGTAAGGTAACCGATGTGAATGTACTTTGATGGCTGCTTGAAGCAGATGATCGGAATAGTTGGGATCAGAATCTTTGAATACCAAAGAAGAAGCTGCCAATGCAGCTGCCGTCTCCGCCGCAACATCTGAACCTGGATTTTGAGCTGATACCTTATACACGTTGCGTGGAGTGTCCATATCTTCTGGCCTTTCCCAACACCTATGATCCATGTTAGGCTCTCCTACCTGCATGCGTGCATAAATTAATAGTAATATAATGAGAAAAACACATTATATTTCATTCAATTCATTTTGTCTATTATCATAACAATTAATTTTAGATTTTTGTTAGTTTGCTAGCTCACTTGGACATATAAGGTGTCTGGGGTGGCCGTGGATGCCTTAAGAAGGTAATCTGTGCTCCATCGGATAGCAGCTCTAGCATTTTCAATTTGATTCTGTTGCATTGAGCTTCCAAATTCAATGACACTCCATGCTAATAGTGTAGTAGTAAAAGCCATTGGAAGCCCAAACTTTACATTGTCACCAGCATCATAGTAACCGCCAACTAGGTCCACCTATACAACATGCATGCATGTATGTTTTATAATAATCTTACTTACTTATATCGTATAATTATTATTGTTAAGATGATAAGTTAAATAAAAAATTAGACAGTATATATATATATATACATGATATGAAGAGCCATCGGACAATCCAGAATCTCCTCTCCACTTTAGTTGCTGGTTGGAAGGCAATCTTCCAGATCGTTGTCCTTCAAAGAAGAGAATGGACTTTTCAAGAGCCTCTTGGTACTCTTGTGATGTGAAAGCAAAGCTTAGTTGATGGAATAATGAACAGAAGAATAACAACAGAAAATATAATGAAAACAACATTGTGGTGGTAGTTGAAGTTGAAGCCATCATCCCTTTTGACATGTATGTATATATGCTTCTTTTGTTTAAAGGTGTGATGGTTTATATATATAAGGGATAAGGGATGAGGAAATAGATAGATTGTATTTATAGAGAAGGAGAAGTAGGAAGTTGGAAGGTTGGTTACGTGGACGTTAATGCATGCTCATTGTCACGGGATCAACTGCGCCAAACAGGGCCGCTACAAACTGCAACCAATTATCACAATGCCTTTCTTATCCTTATTATTGGATGGATACTTTATACAAAAATAATAATGTCATTTTTATACTCCAACGTTTTAGCCAAAAATAAATTGTCCCAGAATATTACTTTTGAAATAGGCAAGGCATTAGTACAAGTTATACTCATCTCGTCAAGAGGAGTATTACACTTTCTGTCATAGCATTGGTATGTGTCATTACCCACAACCCACATTTACTGTCAGTCTGTCACAGTGCTTAAATGTTCTGTTTATTTTCCCACTTATATCCCCCATACACTGATTAACATCTCCCATGCCCAACTATTAAATGAAACCAGAGGCAGAGCCCCCTATCCTATCTAAACGAGTAGAATTGCACATCAGCACCCCTCCATAACAGGCCTCAACATAACATTAGCTGCTGAATTATTCTGCAGGAAAAAACCAGCAAACCAGCATTTCAAACCTGTTTTCTGTTTTTCCATATTACTCACCTTTTTCGTCCCTCACTGTAGGTTGTCTTGACAATTTCAGCGACATAGGGGACGTCGGCCCCCAAGTCCGAACCCGGGTATGGCCAGTGCCCAGTGGTAGTGTGTGTACGTGGTGTTTATTTACTAATTTATCTAAATAGACCAAAAAAATATTACTCACGTTTTAGAATATCAAAGAAACATTAATTTTCTTTAAAGTAGCTCATAATTTTTCTTTCACATACAAAATTAACTACATTTTTTAATTTGTGTGAAATGGCCAAAGTGACATGTAATATGGAACGGGGGAGTGTATAAAAACTTATGAGAAAAACGGATATACATACACTTTTTGCTATTATAAGTAACAAGTTATTTTTGGTGAAGTTATAAGCAGCAACTTGTGTAAACAGATTTCATACATAGAATCAATTATATTTATCGCCTTCTCACATGCTGCAATATGGAATATAATAAGTAATTGGATGCGTGTACAAAACTTGTTTACTGTGTTAGTGCATATAGTCTATGTTAAAATATAGATATAGATGTCACCACTGTGAGAGTATAGGCGTAACTTACGCCAGAAAATTGGACTAAATTACTTGTTGTTAAAAGTTGAGTGAGTGTATGGATGAAGGTGCCAAAAATTAAGGCGCAGCATGGTATGAGAATTGAAAGCGGAATGGAGAAGTGTAATTTGTCCGTAGCAACAAAGTCACGGGGACACAAGGAAATGAGATACTAGAGTCACATGAGATGAGCAGTCTCTAGTCTCATGAGTCAACCAACCAGATTGAAAGCAGCAAAAGGTAGGGATGGATGTAACAGGATTGCAGGCCATCATTTTTAATGAATGAATTCTAAAATGTCAGAGCCAATCACAAAACATAACATACATCACGTGATAACGATGTTGGCAATAATATTCACATGAATGGTCAAGGATTTCCTAATTTCTTTCGGCGGCCAAGAGTAATGTTTCTTCTAACTGATTTGCAAATTAAGGGGAAAAAGATTTGGCGCTTGATTTTGGGTTTCTCATTTCGATGCTTATGCTTCTTCAATTGGATTTCCTTCCCCTATGGTAGCTACTGCCTACTAGCTAGTAGCTAGGAAAGGCATTTCAAAAACTAAAAACTTTGATGAAATTGCCTTGAAACTCTTGTCTATAGATTATTCAACCTAGAGAATTATATTGCATTGCCCAAGATCGCAAGCAGCCTAACCCAATCACACAAACTCAACTAGCCTACAAACACCAGGGGATCCCTCAAGGAGAAAAACAACTCGCAGTTTGGTTTTGTTGAACGGTTTCTTTAAAAAAAGTCTAAACCAATTTGATCCAAATGAATCTAGTTTGAATTGGATTGGATGATTCACGAGTCCAAGAAAATATATTACAAAGTGTTATTACAATTTTTTTTTGACAATCTAATATCTATTTATCTTCTATTTATACAAACAAACCTCCTGTGAAATTACCAATTTGGATTTCTTATTAACAAGACACATCTAATTTAAGGGTAAAAATGTCATTACCCTCTCTTTATTTCTTTTTCTACTTACACTCTTTTTTTTCTTCTTCTCTTTCTTCTTACATTCTCTTTCCTCATTTTTACTTTTCTCTAACACTCTCTTTCTTCCTTTTTTCTTTTTACTTTACTTTTACTTTTTTCATAAACAATTCTTCTATCTAACTAAATTTCTAAATTTATACAAACACTACTCTACTAAAATTACCTATAAAAATGTAAATGAGTCGCACTAAAAAACAAAAAAAAACAACTATCACATTTTTGGAAAAAATTATCACTTAAAATTTTAATTTTTCTCTTCGAAATCTGTTTACACTCTTATTGATAATCTACTATCACCTCTTATTGATAATCTACTATTTAACTTTTACTATCTATTATAATCTTTTTTTTGTATATACCAGGGTATCCACCGCCGAACGCAGTGACTAATCTCTTCGCTGGATTGGAAGCACCCCGAAGGGTGGGACAACTGGCCCAGAGATTTAAAATAATCTACTAATCAACTAAAATAATCAATTGAAACTACGAGATAACTGCACTGATATATAAAAAAACACGAGATAACTGCATTGATATATAAAAAAAACACGAGATTAATATTTGTCATTGATAATTAAAATTTTTGAATACTACTACTACAAGCCTACTATCTAAAAAACAAGAAGACTTAATGACTATTTAAACTATTAATTAATATTTAAAATAAACATCTCTTATTGATAATTTACTATCTAACTTTTACTATCTACTATAATATACTAATCAACTAAAATAATCAATTGAAACTACGAGATAACTGCACTGATATATAAAAAAAAACACGGGATTAATATTTGCTATTGATAATTATAATTTTTGAAGACTACTATAAATCTACTATCTAAAACAACAAGAATGCTTCATGACTATTTAAACTGATTAATATTTAAAACACATGTGACAAATATTTGTCACAAGTACTTAAATAGGACAAATAATTGTCACTAATATATAAAAAAACACAAGATAAATATTTCTTATTAATAATCTACTATGTATCTTTTACTATCTACTATAATTTACTAATCAATTCAAATAATCAATTGAAACTGTGAGATAAATGCACTGATACATAAAAAAGATGGGATAACTGCACTGATATTTAAAAAATGTGGGTATAACTTCAATGATATATATAAAAACACGGGATAGCTGCACTGATATATAAAATAACACGCGATAACAACACTAATATATAAAAAAACACTGCACTGATATATAAAAAACACGGAATAAATGCACAGATTGTTTTTAAATGATACTTTTACATTTTTAGATTTTAATATTTATCTATTTTTTATTTGAAACTCCCTTTTTATCTAATTTAAATTTGTCATTATTTTCACAGGGTAATGTTCAAACTATTTAAATATCGTCTAAGTTCATTCATAAAAAGAACACGACCCTACTAGTTAGTGTTATTACAATTAAAAATTATATTTAAATCCGAGCAATTGGGAAACTTTATTCTCAGTCAAATATAATTAGTTAATATTATTGGGAAACTTTATTCTCAAAAAGCGGTTAAATGTGTCAGAAAAATTAGTGGCTAAAATTTACTTCGACCACACCTATTATAAATAGGTTCTCACTTTTCTAGTTCTTCATCTCTGCTTCTTCACAAACACCCCCACCCTTTAAAATGGATATGCAGTTGTGCTTAATCCAGTACTCACGTGACAAAGTCCTGACTGTCCTTCATTACCGTGGAAGTATCACCTCCAGGAAAGATGGTGTTTGGTTTCAATGTCGCAATCCTATTTTTTGTAGGCTGAATAAAGATATAACATTCAACCAGATAAAGAAAAAGGCAGAGAGGGAGTGGCGTAAAGATATGCGTTGTCTTACTTTACTATTTGGCGCTTGATTTTGGGTTTCTCATTCTGATGCTATGCTTCTTCAATTGGATTTCCTTCCCCCGTGGTAGCTACTGCCTACTAGCTAGGAAAGCCATTCCAAAAACTAAAAACATTGATGAAATTGTCTTGAAACTGTTGTCTATAGATATTCAACCTAGAGAATTGTTGCATTGACCAAGATCGCAAGCAGCCTTACCCAATTGCACAAACTCAACTATCCTACGGGCACCGGGGGATCTCCCTCAGGGTGTGTTTGGATGGGATAATTTTAGAGGGTAATGTAATTTAAGAGTGTAATTAAAATGCTTTGGGCTAAAATATCTTGTTTGGGAAAAAAATAAAAGGAATTTTAAAAATGATGTAATTTTAAGATGAATTTCACTGCACTTAAAATCGATGCAATTTAAATACCACCGCATTAGAGAGAATTGTAATTCCACTCTCACGCTCTTCGCACCCTCGCTCCCATGATGCTCGCGCTATCACACACTTCGCACTCTTAGTTCTTCGCTGCTCTCAATTTCTTCTTTGTTGCTCGTTGAATCGTTGCTCTCATCTTGCTGAATCGTTTCTTTGTTGAATCGTTGCTCTCATCTGAATCGTTTCTTTGCTGAATCATTTGCTCTCATCTTGCTGCTCGTTGAATCGTTACTCTCATCTTGTTTCTGTGCTGAATCACGTTCTCGCTCTCATCTTGTTGCTGAATCGTTTGATTCAACTTGTTCTCGCTCTCATCTTGTTGCTGAATCGTTTGGTTCAACTTGTTCTCGCTCTCATCTTGAATCACGTTTTGAATCAATTTCTTCACTGATCTCGCTCTCACGCTCTCAACTTGCTTCTACTGCATCCTAAATCAATCGAAAAGGTACTCAATCAATTAAGCAGGTAATTTCGATTTGCTTCATCTTGTTTCCAAATTTCCATTTGGTTGTTTCATTATGTTCAATTTCTGAATCAATTTATGCAGATTCCTCTTTCAATTGATTTATGTATCAATTTCTGCTTCCTTATGTGTGTAGCAGCTGAAACATTTGGTCTGTGACTCTGTGTATCTTGTTAGTTTGCTATGTGAATCTAGTTGTCTTTTGTTAAGACTTCTCGTTTGCTATTTGATTATTGTTACAAAGGCATGTTCTCATGAAAGATTTTTAGCAGAATCATTCCCTTTCTTTAATCTTTATGTGGGCAGCAGCTGAAACTTTGGTTATGTTTCTGTTTCTGTTCTTATTTCTGCTTGAAATCTAACTATCTTAACTATATAAATGTCTAACAATAAAATTTTGCTTGAAATCTCATATTTAAGTTCAAAGATACTGAAGTAGTGAATGTTTGTGATTTAGTGGAGCAGATTTTGTTCTTGTTGTTGATTCAGTAGTTTCAATTTTTCTGTTTATAATAGTTTGTTTATAATAGTTTCATTGGCATTGCAGTTTATAAGGTCATACTTTTCAACCCCTGTTTTGTTCAGTTTATAGGCATCATCATACTTTTCAACCCCTAATTAATGCAGTACTTAGAGAAATTGAGGCATCCAAAGTTAAGAGCAAGGCAAAAGGAAAAAGAAAGATAGAGCAAAAGATAGAGCAATTGGAATTGGGATGACATCGTAGACTTATGTGCCAAAGATAGAGCAATTGGAATTGGGGCAGAGAGTGCATTGGATGCGGATGATGTCATGAGCAAAGAAGCACGTGAAGAGGAAGAAGTTCTCCATGCGAATATTATTGACTTAGAGGAACCAAGCTCCGCAACGAAAAGTCATCTGACTCTAAAGAGAAAAACAACTCTCAGTTTGGGTTGGTTTGAATGGTTTCTTTAAAAAAAAAGTTTGAATCAATTTGATCCAAATAAATGTAGTTTGAATTGAATTGTATGATTCAGTTTTTAATGACTCAAAGAAAATGTACTACAAAGTGTTTTTTTTTACCAACTACAAAGTGTTATTACAATTAAAACTTATATTTAAATCTCAGCAGTTAGGAAACTATATATTCTCAAAAAGTACGACCAATGTATTCCGAATAATATTATGTCAACAAATATATTCTGAAAAATGTTGGAACAATTCTTGAATTGCAGAGAAAGAGTGTGGTCGAAGGGAGAAGAAGGGAGTCGATGGGGAAGAGGGGTGTCGAAGGGGGTGTCGAAGGGAGAAGAGAATGATCAAAACAGAATTGTAAAAATGAATTGAGTGTTAACCAAGGTGGTTAACTCACTTATTTATAAGGCAATTGAATAACCACATGTCACACTATGATTGGTCTACACTTTACATAGGTAAAACAACAAAAATGTAAAACTACAAATCTACTATTGGTAGTGGGAGGTGTGTTTAACTTGCACTTATGCCTCAGGTGCAAGGTTCGATTCCCACGAAAGGCAAAAATTCTACAAGGGGGGTAGAAAAGACCGTGATGTAATAGTGCCGGGGTGGCCAATGCGTTGGACCTGGGCTGTTACACTTGGCATGCTGACATAGCAGCAGCTATGTACTCAGATTCACAGGATGATAGAGCCACTACACTTTCCTTCTTTGAACTCCATGAGATTGGAGCATCACCATACATAAACACATAAGCTGCTGTGCTCTTCCTATCACCCTTATCTCCACACCAGTCTGCATCTGAGTATCCAAATACCTCCTTGTCATTTCTTCCACCTCCACTAGGATAGAACACACCCATATCAGCAGTCCCCTTTATGCATCTCAGTATACGTTTTGCAGCCACCAAATGTGAGGTCTTTGGATGTTCCATAAACTTGCTTATGAGCCCAACACCATATGATATGTCAGGCCTTGTATGACACAAGTACCTCAATGATCCCACCAATTACTTGTACAGAGTTGCATCCACTGTTTTCCCTTCACCATCAGTTACTAGCTTCACTGCAGTGTTTGTAGGAGTGGCAGCAGGATTACAATCATTCATATTAAATCTTCTTAAAACATCAGCAGCATACTTCTTTTGATGTAACAGAATTCCACCTTCTGTAGCAGTAAATTCAATGCCCAGAAAGTAAGTGAGAACACCCATGTCTGACATTTCAAATTCACTCATCATACACTTCTTGAATTTCAACATGTCTTTCTCACTGGTTCTTGTTAGCAGCATGTCGTCCACATATAAACAAACAACCAGCCAATCTTCTATATTAGATCCCTTCACATAGATGCCATGTTCATTCACACACTTTACAAAATTTAATTGCAATAGGAATGAACTATCCTCTTATTCCAAGCTCGTGGAGCTTGCTTTAAGCCATAAAGAGCTTTTCTCAACTTGTATACCTTTTCTTCCTTGCCATTCAGCACAAAACCTGGTGGTTGGTTGACATACACCTCTTCCTCTAAGTAGCCATTGAGGAAGCCAGCCTTCACATCTAACTGATACATAGACCAGTTCTTAAAACTGGCTATTGCAACAATTAATCTTATTGTCTCAATCCTTGCCACAGGTGCAAAGACATCATTGTGGTCATGTCCAGGTCTTTGTAGGAACCCCTTAGCCACCAACCTTGCTTTATACTTCCCAATTTCACCATTGGGCTTGATCTTGGTCTTGAAGACCCACTTTACATCTATAACCTTTTTCTGTTTGGGGAAATCAACTAGCACCCAAGTATCATTTCTTTCAATTGAGTTCAGCTCTTCTTCCATTGCTTGCTTCCACTTAGACTCTTTGAGAGCCTCTTCTATAGTTATTGGATCACAATCAGCAAGTAATGCCTCTTGCAACAATTCTCCATCAGTTCCTATGGCACTGTCAGGGAATAATTGAAATTCATTCAATCTTTGTGGCAGCTGTCTGTTCCTTCTTGGTCTCTCATGTGCACCCTCTGGTTCATTCATCACTTCATTCCCAGCATCATGGTGCTCATTCAATGTCACTGCTACTGGTGTGTCCTGTACAGGCTCCAGTAACACAGTAGTGGCAGTATTACTCTGTGCAGGATTGTTCCACTCCCATCCCTTTGATTCCTCAAAGACTACATCCTTGCTAATAACCACCTTTTGTTTATTAGGATCATACAACTTGTAGGCACCAGTTGAATGATAGCCTAATAAAATCTTTGGCTGAGCTTTGTCATCCAATTTCTTTCTCACTTGGTCTGGAACATGTCTGTAACACAGTGCCCCAAACACTTTCAAATGTTTCACACTTGGTTTCTCACCACACCAAGCCTGTTCAGGAGTCATTCTATCCAGTCTCTTAGTTGGGCTTCTATTCATGATGTACACTGCTGTGGTTGCTGCTTCTCCCCAGAAGTAGCTTGGCATATTTCTCCTTTTCAACATACTCCTAACCATGTTTAATACAGTCCTGTTCTTTCTCTCTGCTGTACCATTATGTTGGGGAGTATATGGTGTCGTGACTTCATGCCTTATGCCTTCATCTTTGCAAAATTCCTCAAATTCCATGGAGGTATACTCCCCACCTCCATCCATCAGTTCTAAGTCTACTGATGTAACATCCTGATTCTTTCTCAATCATTATTTTGAATCTTTTGAAGACATCAAGCACTTCACTTTTCTTACTAAGTAGATAGATCCACATCTTCCTAGTAAATTCATCAATGAATGAAACAAAATAGCTATTACCTCCTAATGTCTTCACTTCAAATGGGCCACAAACATCTGAGTGAATGGCTTCAAGTCTCCTTGATACTTGAATCTTCATTTCAGTGTTGTAGGAGCTTCTAGCTTGCTTGGATTCACAGCATTGCTTGCATACTTCATCAGGCAGCTTCAATGCAGGCAGGCCATGCACCATACCTTGAGCAGTCAAATTCTTCAAGTTTCTAAAGTTCAAATGCCCATATCTTTCATGCCATCTCCACACTTCATCACTAGTGACAGCTTTCAAACATTCATCATTGACTACACTCATGCCAACTTTGAATGTTCTCCTCTTGTTCAATGTTGCTTTCAACAGTAGCCTTCCTTTAGGATCATATAGCTTCAATTCCAAATTCTCCATTTGAACTGAGCATCCCTTCTCTAGAAGTTGTCCTAGGCTTATCAAATTGCTTCTCATTGATGGAACAAATAACACATTTGTGATGAGGTATGTCTTGCCATCATTCCACTTGATTCTCACTGTGCCACAACCTTTTGCATTTATCACTCTATCATCACCAAACCTTATAGACTTCTTCACTGATTCGTCTAGATCAATGAACCAATTTCTATTTCTAGTCATGTGGCTCGAACACCCTGTGTCCAAGTACCATAAATCTTCACTGTTTCCACTTGACTCTGCCATCAACACCAGTGCATCATCACCTACTCGTTTGGCCACTTGTTGCACATGTGTTCCATTCTCAGTGTTAATTTCACCAATTTCTGCCATCAAGACCGCTTCATCATCAGAGTCAGAACTACCTCTAGGCAATTGTTCCTCTTCTTGAGTGTTCTTTGATCTACACTCATCTGCATAATGGCCATATTTCTCACAATTATAGCACTGCACCTCCTTCTAGCTATATTTCTTGTTCTCTCCCTTATTCTTCTTCCAGGCTTTTTTTCTCTTTTAGAAATCATTTTTTGATCATTGTGCTTATTTGACCCTTCACCACCTTTGTTCCATTTTCTTTTCCCTTTCTTGTTTTGAGATTGTGCCAACAGCACCTGTTCACTTGCTTTCTCATTTGATTTATCACCAATTATTGCACGAATTATTGTTTCATTCGCTTCAAGAATTCCTAGCAATTCAGTCACCTTCAATCTATCCAAATCCTTTGATTGTTTAATTGAAGTCACCACGTAATCAAATTGTGGAATTAGTGTTCTCAACACTTTATTAATCTTCCTCCTATCTGTCACAGTTTTTCCATTGGTGCGCATTTGGTTTGTAATCAATGTCAATCTATTGAAATACTCCGCAATTGTCTCTTTCTCATTCATTTGAAGCAGTTCATATTCCCTACACAGCGTATTTAATCTTACTTGCTTCAACGATGCATCGCCGGAGTAAACTGTGGCTAATGCGTCCCATGCTTCCTTCGCCGTTTCATACTCAGAAATCTTCTCAAAGGCTTTGCCATCAACACCTTGATGGATCAAGAACAGCGCTTTACTGTCTTTCCTTTGCCATTCCCGAAGCACATCTCCAGCAGCTTCTGCGGGTATTCCGGTTCGCACAACATCAAGCACTTCTTGAAACCGGAACACCACTTTCATCTGCACAACCCATTTGTCGTAGTTCTTGGAATTAAGAACCGGAATGTTCGCCGGAAGTTGATTGGCATTCTGGTTCGCCATTATCACGCCTCAAGATCACGAACACGATCGCAAATCACAGCTCTGAAATACCAGTTTGTTGGAACAATTCTTGAATTGCAGAGAAAGAGTGGTCAAAGGGAGAAGAGGGGAGTCGAAGGGGAAGAGGGGTGTCGAAGGGAGAAGAGAATGATCAAAACAGAATTGTAAAAATGAATTGAGTGTTAACCAAGGTGGTTAACTCACTTATTTATAAGGCAATTGAATAGCCACATGTCACACTATGACTGGTCTACACTTTACATAGGTAAAACAACAAAAATGTAAAACAACAAAAATGTAAAACTACAAATCTACTATTAAGTCTGGACAGTAATTTTCTAAACTGATTTACATTCAATAAAAAATAGTGTACATGGTCCATAGACCATGACACTATGTGTGCAATGATTTTGTTTTACTAAATAAATGAAAAGACAATAAAATTAGGGTCGGAGATAATTGTGTTTTGTTAGTGAAGTTATTGGAGGTAACCATAGTGACTACTAGAGTGCTACTTCAGTTTTTCTCCTTTTAATAGTATAGACAATTCAATTTGGTTTGGCTCGATTATCCTTACTTTTAAGCGAGCAACAGCTTGGGCTGGATTTGGCGCCAAGTGACTCAGCAAATGACTCACTATCTTCACGTATTGGAAGCCAACACGTTTCTTCCATCTTCTAAGACAGCAATCCATGTTTCTTTCATCTCCTGAGGTAGTGGACACGTTTCTACCATCTAAAACTTCACTTCAGTCTCGAACACCATCATCCCTTTTCTCTCCCTCGCGATATCTATCTCGTCTACATCTCCTCTCTCAGCGCCGATCTCCTCTTCTTCTCTCTCCCTGCGTGAGATGCATCTCTCCTTTTTTCGTTTCTCGTCTCTTTCCCCTTCTCCCCTTCTCTTCTATTTCCTTTGATTATCTGTTTTTGTTGTTGTTGATTTCATTTTTCTATAGCTTGGCAGGTTTCAAAGCATGTCAACTGGTTCGGAGAAGGAGATCGGCGATGCGACGGTGAACGGAGGGGGATGCGGTGGCGCTCGCGAGAGACAGAAAAGAAGGTAGATCGGAGATTCAACTGGTTCGGAGAAGGAGATCGGTGATGCGACAGTGCATGGAGGGGGATGCGGTGGCGCTTGCGAGAGACAGAAAAGAAGGTATTTTCATACGTTTTGTGTAACCTTTTATTGCATGTTAGAAGTGAGGAGATGTAGACGAGAGGATGTGGTGGTAAGAGGTCACCATGGTGGTTTGTGGTGGTGTTCCCACGGTGAGGAGTTGTTGGAAGGGTGGTCATGTGTTTTCTCAGATGAACCAATAGCTTTACACTGCGGCATTTTCTGTTTAGTGTTTGTGGAGTAGAAGCAGGGTGGAAGATGGAGGACGCGTTGGAAGAAGAAATCAAAGTGATCAATGAAATAGTGAGGCCTGATGAGCATGTCATTTGTGCATTGTCTGGTGGTGTGGATTCAACTGTTGCTGCTACTATAGTTCATAAAGCTATTGGAGATAGGCTTCATTGTGTTTTTGTCGACAATGGTTTGCTCAGGTTACCTCAAATCATGTTTCAACAGGGATTTTAATTTTTTTTCTTTCTGTTTTTTGTTTTGTTGTTGTTTTTCTGATTTGTTGTTATTGTTTGTGTATAGGTACAAGGAGAGGGAACATGTGATGGAAACCTTTGAAAAGGATCTTCATTTACCTGTTGTGTGTGTTGATGCTGTGGATCAGTTTCTTACAAAGCTTAAAGGTGTGACGGATCCTCAGAAAAAGAGGAACATTATTGGTAGAGAGTTTATCTGAGGAATCATAATGTTGGAGGTCTTCCAGAGAATATGAAATTGAAACTCATAGAACCTCTTAAACTTCTATTCAAGGATGAGGTTTTCCCTTTGATCTACTAACTTTTTTTCATGTGCATGGAATTGGATTCTCTGTGTATATGTATATCTATCTATGTGTTTGTTATGATATGCTATATGCATTGATTTTCTTATTGTTATTTTCATTCTCTTGTATGAAGGTTCGTCAATTAGGGAGGATCTTGGATGTTCCCTTCTTTATTTCCACCTGAGAAAGTTCAACATGCAATAGATTGCTTGCCTATATCTCAAGCAAAAACATGCAATGGAATACATCATTCATTCCATCGCTGGACAATAATGGATTATTCCAAAGCGATCAGGGGAAATAACACCGCGTTTGGTATTTCATTTTTTCATATTCTTTTCAATATGCTTACTACTTAGCATGCATGGATAAAGTTATGGATAAAGATTACTTTATACAGGTTGCAGAATGGTTTGTTGCTGCTATTGTTGCTGCCCTTCTTCTTAGTCTCCTTTGTCTCACTCTATCTCTATTCTTTCTTTTATTCTGCTATTCTTACTTTGTTCCTATTTGTGTTAATTAGTATGGATGATGTTTTTTAAACATTGCTTCTATGTTGCATGTTCAGAGGGCTGGAGTAAAGCTTCCCCTCTTTTTGATATCTCTATTCTCTTCATTTTGCCTAATTTTGTGTTATCTCTTCTTTCCTCTACATGTTATGTTGAGAGATGCAAAAGTATTACAGGAGAAAGCAACAAAGAAAGTGGCTCAGAGGGCTGGAGGGAACAATGCAGGTGGTGGTGGATATAAAAATTTGGAAATGATAATCAATTTTGTAGAAAATAATAGAGTTGTGTTACTTATTCTGATATGGGTTTTTGGTTAAGATAAGTTCTATTATCCCATGGAACAATCACCATCAATTCAAGTGGATAAGTTGTCTGGATGGGATAGTCTCTCATCTTCTGATCAATCAGCTGTCAGTGACTTGGTTATGAAGGGCCATTCTATGGATAAGGAAGGTATAGTGATTGATTAAGGAATAGTGGGTTTTAATGCTGTGGTTATTTCATCCCTTTTTGTTTTTTGTAATTACTTTCTAGCTATTTCTTTCCAGGTGGTAGTGGTACAAATGTTGAGGCTAAAGAGGTTGAAGAATCCACACTGCAATCCTCTTCCAAAGGTGGCACAAAACGGGGGAAGAATGCTGATGGTGAGCAGAAGTCAAAAGCCGCTAAGGTCAAGGGAGATGTGTCTGTGAGCAGGGCAGCGGCAATAAAAAATGGTGATGACTCAGGGGAAGCGTGCAACATTGAGAACAGTCTGGAGGCCCAGAGCAAAGAACTATGGGCTCTGAAGGATGATCTTAAAAAGCATGTAACAACAGCAGAGTTGCGTGAAATGCTGGAAGCTAATGATCAAGATTCATCTGGATCAGAACTTGATTTGTGTGATCGCTGGTAATTTAATCACTCATTCACTTTCCGGTGCATTGTTCCTTTCTACTAGGATACTGATGATTACATTTATTTGCCTGCTGGGTGTCTGGTCCTCTATTATGCACTATTATTTGTATTGAGTATAGTTTGTAATGGATAAATCATAAATAATAATTTATTCATCAAAAGGAAAATTTGATTATGTCTGATTTGTCTAGTGGTATTAACAGGTTGGTTCATTGCTTCTTAACTTCCTTGTGTGAGTTTCTGAACAACTATCTTGCCGAGCTAAGCTTATTGGACTATGAATGTATAAAATTCTTGCCTTCTGTTGTGGCCGCCTCAGTTATATTTCTTGCCAGATTTATTATTAAGCCTGAAGTGCATCCCTGGGTAAATATTTTATGTTATGGACATAATCAACTTCTTTTTTTGAATAGAATAAGGTTATACTTGTATTTCAAGGCTCTAAACGTTGATGACATACTGCAGACTTCGTCCCTATATCAATGCTCGGGTTATAGCTCAATTGAGTTGAAAGAATGTGTTCTAATTTTACATGACTTGTATTTATCAAGAAGGGCAGCATCCTTCCATGCTGTTAGGGATAAATATAAGCAACACAAGGTGATTGTTTTTGCCTTTCATTTATTCTAATTAACTTTCTTTTATAATGGCAAATTGAATGATTTGAATTTTTTGTCTGTAACAGTTCAAGTTTGTGGCAAACCTGCCTTCACCTCCAGAAGTTCCAAAAAATTATTTTGAAGAAGATTGATTTAGTAGGTTGTTATGGCCTTCACCTCAAGTTTGTGGCAAACCTGCCTTCACCTCCAGAAGTTCCATATCAGTGAATCTTCAAGCTATAACTACCTCTTCAATGTCAAATTGAAAGCTATTTATGATTGTAACCATAATACAGTTTTCCTTCTAAGCTAATAAAGCTGTGTGTGTTACTGTTAGAGCTATCTCTAGACATTCGAACATGCCTTCTATAAGTATTTAGTTCATGTGAAGATGACAGCAACATCTCAATCATTGAGTGATCACAAACCAGTAGTTAATGGAAGTGTCTTTGAAGCTTTAGATGCATTGAGGCTAGCCAAAGAAAGGCTTCAAAGTTCTTTGAGAACAAGCCAAATGTTTCACGTTGGCCTATAATTTAAGCTTCTCACACACTTAGATATAGTAATAATGTCAGATTATTTTATTTCTATGTTAAATGTATTATAGGCAATGAGATTGAGTATTCAGCATGCAGATAGAGATTGATAGCAGTTTATGGCTTCTACTTCTAGGGTCCCATTTTTTTGTTCATATCCTTTGTGCTTTCTCTTCATACATTTCTGCTTTTGGTGACTTTCAATGTGGTGGTCACTAGATTCATGTGACTTCCATCAACATTTTAACACTTGGGTTATTGCAGCAAGACAAAATCCTCAATTCCTCACTATGTTTGTGTACTAATGAGGTTAGATTTATTTGATTGCAGAGTTGCTTCTGGTGCAAGAATAAAGTCTTTGGCAGACAAATCCATCAAGGAACAGCACTTCACATCTCGTAATTTTTTGGAAGCAGTAAGCAATCAAGTAAGCAACTCCTTAATTGATTGCTTAATTGGCTACACCACACTCGATTTAGCAGAATGAGTTTAGGGGTTTTTTCTTCCTTATATGCAACTCCTTATGACAGAAAGGCTTTGGAAAGTTTGAACACCCTTTACTATTGACTTTGGAACATTACCAAAAATTTTGATTTTAGGGTCCATGTGTAAGATGATTTGGTTCTCACAGGTGGAAAGGTATAATTTTGAAGAACAAACCTGATTTCTCCACCATATGTGATTTATGTGATTTTTCACTAATTACTTTGAAAACTGGACGCTACTGTACTTGAAATTGTTAGTATTGTACTTGAATTTGTGTCAACAGAGAAGTATGCCATAATAATAATACCATACAATGGAAGTCAAGAATGTTCATAGATAGTGAAGTTTAGTTGAGTCTATCTTGGCTTGGACATTCCATGATTGTTGTTGCTTACATGTAGAGAGATGGATTAGTCTTCTGTTTTATTTAAGAATTGTTTGATGAGCGTGCCTTTGGGTGATTATTCCAATTTGATGAGCAATATTACAGGTGTTCTATCAAAATCTGCTATGCCTTACAACTTTTTTAACATCCTATAGTGACATAATGACATAAAGCTCTTTGGAATTTTCAGCCTTTACATCTTCAATTGCATCAAAGTCATCAATGTGAATATGATCAGTGACATATCAATAACTTATTAATATGTAGTCGGTTTTGGGCAATATGAACCGTAGATAAGCTAAAAAGAAAGAGAAGGAATTATGTGGAAAGCATGGGCAAAATTGATTAATTAGTCTAACTTAGTTCACATGTAGTGTTGTTAATAATTGCTAAATTTCACATGCATGCACTGATTTAATAATTCTCTAATTTCTTTTGTTGCTGCTGATTTCTCTTTTCTTTGGTTTGGCAGGTTTTACAGCATGTGGAGAGTGAGTGAAATGTTGTTTTGGGGTTACAATGGTGAGTGAGCTTCAATATTGTTTTTGGGTTTTGATGGTTTCTCTTTGTTTTCTCTTAGACACTTTAAGCTTGCTAAAGTGGTATTAGTCACCCTCTTAAGTATGATTCTACTGCTTCTTTTCTTTTTCTAAGTAGTCTTTTTATGCTTCTTTTTTGCTAAATTATATTCAAATTAATTAATCTTCTATAAGATTTATATATCTTATTTTGAATATGCTATAAGATTTATTTTTGTTTGCTCTTAGACACTTTCTAAGGGGCTTTTTTGTTCTTCCAGCTTATGCAGTGCTTCATGCACTCCTTTCTCCTTTGTTCTTCTCTGTCTGGTTTTTTCTCACTGGTTTATGACTTGGATTGCTTTGAAGTTCATATATGATATATCAGCTTATATTTTTGTTTTTATTTTGCGCCAATACTTATTTATGTTGGAGCGACTTCCTTGAATCTAGCTGAGTTTGCATGTGAAGTTGATCAAAAGGATTTCGTTCTCAACATTCCTCCACTCACTTTTTCTGAAGCTTCTTTCTATTGACCTTCCATTTCACCAAGTGTATGTGCAATTCCACCTCTCATGCTTGAGTTTTAAGAATTACTTGCTTACTTTTTGAATGGACAGTCCTTTAGATCTCTTACACGCAACACTCACTCACCTGAGGCTGTTAATCGTACTCACGTTATGTAATGCAGACATTTAAAAGAATTTATCAGACCTTTTGTGCATTGGAGTATGAAGTTTTCGCATTTTGTTTCCTACACATGGCAGTGGAGCACAATGTACAATGGGGTTCTATTGGTGGAAAGGGCGGCAGTGGTCAGAGTTTGCTATTATCATTCTTCTGAGCTTGCAGTAGTTCAGATTTGCTTCAGCCAATAGGGATCCATGGGACATTGTGCATTGCTTTGCATACTTCATTACTTGAGTGAAGTTTCTGATTTTGGGGTTCTATTGGTGGAAAGGGCGGCAGTGGTCAGAGTTTGCTATTATCATTCTCCTGAGCTTGCAGTACTTCAGATTTGCTTCAGCCAATAGGGATCCATGGGATATTGTGCATTGCTTTGCATACTTCATTACTTGAGTGAAGTTTTTGATTTTTACTATCATTATTCCTCTGTATTTGTATTCTGATTTGGCCAATGTATAGAATTGGGTTGTTGTACATTGCTTCTTATGTATATATACTTAAAGAGAGATGTATTTGTAATAGGAGAATTAATTCAAGAACAAATATCCTCCATGGTTTGGAACTCTATTCTAATCAAGCCATTATGTATGCTTGAATTCTTATTAACAATTATTAGCTTAATGTATTTTGAAGCTCTTATGTTTCATTGTGTTTATGTTGATGTATCTTCTTGGTTTTGTAATACTATTGTGACTTATTGTTGTGTTTATCTAATACTTAAAATTTTTAAAGTTTTTTTGAATATATGATCTTCTTAGTTAAAAAATACACTACGGATTGATCTACTAAATAGATAAATCCGTTTCCAATTCTTTACAAACTTAACTCCCCTAAAAGCAAGTTCTCTATTTTGGGAAGGTGTTTTGGCTGTTTCTAGAAGAACTGATTATGATTATCAAACTCAATTCTGCTTGAAGCTACAAATCTTAGCTTTCATGACAACACAAAATTGATTCTTCAATTGATTGTTGGTTAATCTTCCACCTTTTCCTTCACTGCCATGTGCTTCCTCCGTTTTTTATGTTTTCAGCATTTCTCTGATGTTTTCCCATTTCTTTAATTCTGTCAAGAGGTGATGATGAAAGCTTAGGCTTGGGGGAGCTATAGTTTGTATTGGGCCTAATACTGAAAACTTCATGGTTTTTTTATACCCCCACACAATTTGATATTTCCATAATGCCCCTCAGTATTATAACTAACAGATTTATCTAAATAAAATATAAATCCGTTTTTAAAAAAAATCAAAACGGATTTATCTATTTAGTAGATAAATCCGTAGTTAAAAAATACACTACGGATTTATCTACTAAATAGATAAATTCGTTTCCAATTTTTTTAGTTCCAACGGAATTACATCAACACATTATACTTCCGTTTCTAATAATGAAATTGGGCAGCTTCTGGGTTTGCCTGTACAAAATGAGTAACAGGGAAATCAGGAACGTCCTTAGGATTTGCGAACGAGTAATGAACACAAATTATTTGCAACGCACCTGTAAATAGTTGATCCAATCTTCTTCACTAACATCAAATTTATGGTTAGATGGATCCCATTTCATGTAACATGTGCAAACAAGCTTACACCAAAAAACCGAAGTATCATGTGTTGATGTAATTCCGTTGGAACCAAAAAAATTGGAAACGGATTTATCTATTTAGTAGATCAATCCGTAGTGTACTTTTTAACTACGGATTTATCTAATAAATAGATAAATCCGTTTTGATTTTTTTAAAAAACGGATTTACATTTTATTTAGAAAAGTCTGTTAATTATAATACTGAGGGGCATTCTGGAAATATCAATTTGTGTGGGGGTATAGGGGGGATAGGTGGGGGTAAAAAAAACCAAACTTCATCCATAGACGGTCGTCAATCGCTATCCATTTTTTTGGCTTCATTAATAAATAACAAAAATAATAATAACTATAATATTAAGTTTTCAATAAGTATGTAAAATTAGTACTTTTGTAATTTATTTTACCAAATTTAAGTTTTTCATCTAAATACATTAATGCAAAATCTACTTTTGCCCCAATTTGAGCGCCAAAGCCCCACCCCCCCCACCCCTACCCCCCACCCCCCCCACCCCACACCCCCTACCACTCTCTTCTTTTTTTTTCATTTTTTTTAATACATAAAAATTTGGAAAAAAATTTGGTCTATAAATATATTAGGTTTGTTCCTCGATAATCGAATAGGTGAAAAATGAAAATAAATTTCGTGATGAATTATGTAATGTTGTTCCTCAGTAACCTGTTTGGTGAAACAAAATCTTAACGAAATAAGTAAAGTACAATCCTAACCCTAAGGATGTCAAAATGGGGTTGGCCCAGCGGGCCGGGCCATTCGCCCACCAAAAAAAGGCTGCCCGCCAGCCGGTGTTGCCCGGCCCGCTTCGTCCGCCAGCCCGCGGGCTAAACACTGTGGCGGGCCAAACCACCCGTTAGCGTTTTTTTTTTAAATTCAGTGTAAATTGACGGGCCAGCCCGCCAGCCCGCCACTTCGCGGGCAGGGCATGAATTTTGCGCCCGCGTTCTGTTAACGGGCCGGGCTGAGCCGTCCGATTTTTCGCGGGCATAACGCTTAACGGGCTGGGCTGGGCAGCCCGTTTTGGCATCCCTACCTATTCTCGGGTTTATCCGAAGCCCATCGTGCCGACCCGGCCAGGCCCAATACTATCATCGGGCCCATCGGACTGGGCGAATAAAGATATCATTGATTTTGGGTTACTAATTTTAGGGCCCAGACCCTATTAAAACTGCGAAGAACTAATGTCCGAAATATTAGATGACAAGTTTGACTGGTGTTGTGCATGTGACTCGGCCCCCGGGTTAACAAAGTAACTTTCGTACAATCAGCCAATGTACCAAATAGTAGCGCTGTTTTCCTAAGAATAATACTTAAACGTAAGAAGACAAAATGTCATAAACGTTACATGACAAGCCCGACTGGTGTTGTGTGATTCAGGCCCAACGTTAATAAATTAACTTTCGCTAGATTCTTATCATAGCAAGTAGTAGCTCTTTTGCTTAAGGATCAGGGGCGTCCATTTAGCAGTTTTCCCTGTGCTACAGCACAGGGCCTCGGCCCAAAAATAATTTTTTGGGGCCCCAAAATCACCCATATTAGCCCAATACCAATACTATATATATCTGACCTTGCAAAAAACCAAATATAAAACCAAGAGAAAAGGGTAAAGAAAAAAAAACAGATACTCCACTGCAAAAACGAACGTAACCGAAAGAAAACGCAGTAGTGAAAAAAAGTCGAAAAACCTTGAGCGAGAAGCTTCTCGACGGCGAGGTTTTAGGGTCCATTACTTAATTCGTTTTGGCTTTTTAATTCGAATCCCTTTTCTTCTCGCTAATTGGCTTTTTAATTTGTTTTGTTATTATATATTATATACCAGCGCAGCGTTTTCTTTTGCTTGTGGACTGTGATTGAATACTAGTATATTATATATTATATATTGATTCAACACCAGCGCAGAGAATTTTTTTCTGACCCATATTACTTAATTGGAAATTCTGATTTTCTTTTTTTTTCTCATTATGTCGAAGAATTGTAATTGGAGAGACTTGTGAAGAATCGTTGTCGATTGATTATCGTTGCCGAAGTTATTGAGAGAAATGTTGTCGGAAGAGAAAAGTGGAGCTATTGATATATTAAGTTATTTGAAAGGCATGGATTGTTTTCCTAACACAATTATTGCATATAGAATTCTATTGACTATTCCTGTGACAGTTGCTTCTGCAGAAAGAAGTTTTTCAAAGTTGAAGTTGTTGAAGTCTTACTTGCGGTCTACCATGTCACAAGAAAGACTTAATGGATTAGCATTGATAGCAGTTGAGAATGCTCTTTTTGAGAAAATACAATATCAAGACTTGGTTGATGAATTTGCTTCAAAAAGTGCTAGAAGGATGGCTCTTTTTAAATAGTTACAAGGTTGATATAATGATAATAGTTTAAATTGTATTAAGATGTTATTTACAATTTAAATACTGAAGTTTTACTTTTGCATTGAAGTTTGAGTTTATTTGGTAAAAATATAATTAGGGCCCCACTTTTATGATTTGCACAGGGCCTCCGTATTGTTTGGGACGGCCCTGTTAAGGATAATACTTAAAAGTGTGAAGACAAAATGTCACGAACGTTAAATGACAGGCCCGACTGGTGTTGTGTGATTCAGACCTGAGGTTAACAAAGTAACTTTCATACAATTCGTATCGTACCAAATAGTTGCGTTGTTTTCTTAAGGGTAATACTTAAAAGTATGAAGGCGAAATGTAGAAATATTAAATGACAAGTCCGACTGGTGTTGTGTGATTCAGACCCGACATTAATTGAAAGTGCTAAAATAAATTGTCTACGCCAAAATTTGAAAATTATCCTAACATCAGATGGTGTACGAGAGAGTCTTGGAATGTAAACCTTATCACCAATATTATTTCCTGATGTCTCTTAGCCGCATCATTTAAACCACCTCGTGCATAGCACGCCAATATTATTTCCTGATATGACTTTACGTTAACCTTACTGTTTCATAGTTGCCACGCGTGTCTCTTAGACGCATCATTTAAACCACCCCGTGCATAGCACGGGTGTACGGTCCTAGTACTTTTGTAATTTATTTTACCAAATTTAAGTTTTTCATATAATTTTAATTTAAGATTCATTTCGATGATTTCACACTCAAAAACAATTTTGATCCCACTTATCCAAAAAGTAAAAGTTAGTAAAAATCACTTTTCCCATAATGTATCTAAACATAAAATCATATTTCGTTCAACTCACTTTTAACTAAAGTCAATTTTATCAAAATCAATTCTCATCACCACAAAAGCAGACACGTTAAATCGGAGTGTTGTTTTAGTTTGGATCTAAACAACCTTGCTAGAAAGGATTAGAAAGGATTGCCCACCAAAGGGAGATTTTAGTGACGTCGGGAAGATCTGACCAATTCTTCCCAACCAATGGGAGTTTGTGCTACCCTCATTGGCTCCAATTTTATTTCTTCTTTTATAGAGCCAACAATTGGATATATTCGTTATCATGTAGTTGGTGGGCAATCCTCTCTAGTAAGGTTGTTTAGATCCAAAGCAAAACAACAAATGATTTAAAGTGTTTGGTTTCGTGGTGACGAGAATTGATTTTGACAAAATTGATTTTAGTTAAAAGTGACTTAAACGAAATATGATTTTTGTTTGGATACATTTTTGGGAAAACTGATTTTTACTAACTTTTATTGTTTGAATAGGTTGGATCAAAATTGTTTGAGTGTGAAATTATTAAAATGGATCTTATATTAAAGTTATATGAAAAAATTAAATTTGGTAAAATAAATTACAAAAGTACTAATTTTACATACTTATTGAAAACTTAATATTATAATAATTATTATTATTTATTAATGAAGCCAAAAAATGGATAGCGATCGACAACAGTCTATGGATGAAGTTTTTAGTATTAGGCGCAATACAAACTATAGCTCCCCCAAGCCCAAGCTATCATGATCTCTAACCTCTTGACAAAATTAAAGAAATGGGAAAACATGTGAGAAATGCTGGGAAAACATGAGAGAAATGCTGGAAACATAAAAAATGCAGGAAGCACAGGGCAGTGAAGGAAAAGATGGAAGATTAACCAACAATCAATTGCAGAATCGATTTTGTGTTGTCGTGAAAGCTAGGATTTGTTGCTAGAAACATAAAAATCGTAGAAAGCAAAGGGCAGTGAACGAAAAGATGGAAGATTAAATAACAAACAATTGTATATTCAATTTTGTGTTGTCGTGAAAGCTAGGATTTGTAGCTTCAAGTAGAATTGAGTTTAATCATAATCAATTCTTCTAGAAACACCCGAAACACCTTTCATATCATGAGACAGTTCTCTTTCAAGTCCGAATAAACAAATACACGTGTAATTTTTTCATCAATCTCCGACATGAATTTACAAATACTCTAAAAAGCATTTTTAATGTTTTTATTCTAAATTATAATTGAGTAATTATAACTTTATTCCATTCATCATCAAAAATACATTTTTTCAATTTTGATATGTAAATGGAGCAGAGTCAGGGCCCACAGAGGAACTTAACCTCGCCGGGCATGGGGGTTTTTCAACTCCATCAAAATTGGGGCAGAGACGAACTCCTCATGTAATATTGAGCAGTTTTACATTTTCTTAATGCAATCAATTCTTTCTAA
The DNA here is from genome assembly GCA_039519185.1 of Astragalus membranaceus. NCBI lineage: Eukaryota > Viridiplantae > Streptophyta > Magnoliopsida > Fabales > Fabaceae > Astragalus > Astragalus membranaceus. Next base: position 52,074,395 of record CM076848.1, read on the forward strand.
GCGTTTTGCACCTTAAAACCACTGAACCTTTCCATTAGCTCCAGCCCTAAACCTTCCCCACATGATATCCGGGAAAACCTTCAACAAAATAGTGAACTAATAGATAATAGAATTCTCCATGCATACTTGAGCCATCGGAACTCAATATTATGCAGTGATTGGATGGATGCAGAAATGCCTTTCCACCTTGGTGAGCCACCAACATGCCTTCAAATGGAGGTAGCTCCACTAAATGGCAACTAGGTGAGCATCACTATCATACTCCATGTGTTGGCTGTGGGAACCAGAAGATCTCCCAACTCCCCCGTGATGATAGTTTTGCTTGCTCTTTAAAGAATTTCACAAAGTTGCGCCTAATCCAATGCAGCCAAATTGCCTTTTGCCCTGCCTTCCCTCATGTATCCCCCACTTCATCCTCCTACAGTAAACTTACTAGATTCTGGTCCCATTAGCTCCCTTTACCAATTGGCCAATATCTCTACCCAGAACAAGGCATTAATTTTTTGGTGGAAAAGGGTTGGGCCATAACTGCTGCTTAGGTTCAGTAATTAATTTCACAGACACCCCCCCCCCCCCCCCTCCCCGTGTGCAACAAAGGATGCTAACAAGTATTCCACAATCACTTTCCCATGTTTGATTCTTAATATAATGAGTTGAGGAGAGTAGCTAACATGACATTCCTACGTCTAGCTCTAAATAGGCAACTAAGAATATACTTGGAATAACAACAATCTATTAATGTTTTAAGCAAATTTAGAATTCTAGTGCTATTCAAAAACTTCACAAATTTGCAGCAACAGAAGTTCAAAGATAACTAAAATAAAAGCAATCATGGCCCCAAAAAGTGTTTGCAAGGCATCAGTATCAATACTTAGTTCACAGCACTACACATAAGTCTAAGATATTATGACACTAGTTCAAAGAACTCAGAAAATATAGCACAATGATTTATGAATACCAACTATACCCACAAAATGTAACATGAAAAATTTGCAGTTGTTATCTAAATGAAACCTGAACATTGCTGATCAGCATTACCAACTTTTTGAACCATGTATCTACCCTGACAAAACCTTAATTCGTATAAACTTTTCAGCACTGAAATTACAATTCAAATTCATCTTCAAGCTTCAACGCCTCAGCAGCAGCCTCTTCCTCTTCATCATCAATAACAAAATAAGGATTGTGAGCCTCAGGCTTGAACTTGTAACCAGTAAACACATAGAAAGCAAGAGTAGCCAACTCAGCTGCAACCACACTAGTCCACGAATAACGATACGAGGTAATAGTCTCCAAAGCATAGACTACAACCCTTGTGAAGTAAATGTAAAAGATAACAACAACATAGTAATGTCTAAAAAGTGTCAACTTCATCAAATTAACAGCAGCCTTGCCATCAGTCCTAGCAGCCTCACGAAGATTCTTAATTGACCACACAATAGGAAAGAGCACAGCACAGCAACAAACGACATCAACAAGAAGGAAAATCTGTTTCCAGGTAACCCAATCATGACCATAGGGCCCACTCTCATCAATAACAACTTGAGCAATGTTAGCAACAATCTGAAGAGGAATCACAATCATAAGAACCTTCTTTTCCTTATCTTGAAGGAAGGGTTTGAGGAAAGACCAACCAGTACCAATCAAAACAATAAGAGTGAAAAGCGAAATCCCTTTGAGAAAGCTGAATATGTAGAAGAGAATATCCCAACCGTGTGCACTTCCGGTGCGTTTGATGTACGATTTGTCCTCTGCTTCACATAAGAGGTTAAGCGCTTTCAAGATGATAACGGCGAGCATGAAGTAATGGATACGGAAAGCAGTTAACCGCTTTTTGTAAAGAACGGTGATCCAGATTGCTGCGAGGGTGAAATAAGCGAGGAAGAAAAGGAAGTAAACCCTAGGAAGGATAGTTCTACCAGCTGAGAGGTAATCGCGAACGTTACTCTTTCCGTCGAGGTTATACATGGCGGAATTGACATCCATGGTGACTTTGAGTTGTTGAGGGTGACAATTAGCGAAAACGAGATTATACTGATCGGCGTCGGTTTCATTGTAAAGCGTATTGAAGGAATCTTTACCGTTGAGGGAATTGAAGGTGTAAACAGATTTAACAAGATCGGATTGAAGAGCGCAACGAATCTCACCATCTTCAAGTTGTTGAAGAACATGGAGCCACGAATCGAGAGTGCAAAGGAAGAAACCAACCTTAGAGAGATCGAGATTGGAATTAGAGAGTGAGATTTTGGAGACGTTGAGTTCGAGACGACCGTTATGAGTGAATCCGAATTGGTCAAACGGAACGATGGGGCGATCGTCGTTTTGGATCTCGGAGAAACGGATCTCTGATAAGGAAAAGGGGAAAAGAGATAGTAAAAGGAAGAAAGTAAAGAGGAAGAAAGACGAAGACCCCATCGTCGTCACCCTCAATGAAACTTTTCCAGTTTCAGATGAGATCAGATCTGGGATTTTCTTCTTATTATTATTGAAGATATTACGCGTAGGCAGCAGCGTCGGCAAAGTGAATGAAAATCCACAACACACCAAACTTGTTAAACTTGAAATTGTCACCTTACCAGTTAAGACAAGACCGAGTTTTGGCCATTACTATCTTTTTAATTTCTCCTTTCTCAAATTAAAGTGGTCTAATAAGTAATAACTATATTATTAATTAGTCTATTACACGCGGTTTTGTCAAAAAAAAGTCTATTACACGCGGTGTAAGGAAAGTAAGCATTTGATTGTCAAAAATATTGTCAAGTGTGAGAAATGTCATCAATCAATTAAGTATCCCAAGTAGCTAGCTCAGTTGGTGAGTTAAAAGATTTGGAAGGAGTGCACCAAAAGAGAAGAGTGTAAGAAGGAGGTCTCGGGTTCAAACCACAGAAACTAACATTCCCCAACCCCCACGAACTTTGCTTATAAAAAAAAACCATTTAAGAAAGGCTAAATATATATTTTGGCCCTTTATCTTTGGGGTTGTGGTCACTTTGGCCCTTTATCTTTTTTTTTTCTCATTTTAGACCATCATGTTTTTTGTGTGTGTCATTTTGGCCCCTGCCCTTATCATTTTGGTCCCTTATGTTTTTAATTGATTTCATTTTAGTCCCTTATGTTTTTAATTGATTTCATTTTGGGCCCTTATGTTTTTAATTGATTTCATTTTCGTCCTTAAAAATTTGCCTAAAAAAACATAAACATAACGGCAGGGGCCAAAATGACACAAACAAAAAACATGAGGGTCTAAAATGAGAAAAAAAAAGATAAAGGGCCAAAGTGACCACAACCCCAAAGATAAAGGGCCAAAATATATATTTAGCCTTTAAGAAAAGAATAGGTTGATAAAATTACTAATTTGCCCTTTTAGTTTTTTCTTTTTTGAGGGAAAATTTGGAAATTGATTTTTATTTTATCTCATATTTTATATTTGTGGGTCCTACTTTCTCACATCATCTTTTAAATTTTTTTATCTCACATTTAAAACTCACTTTTTTATCTCTCTCACTCTTATCTTTCTCAATTTTCTCTCTATCTCTGCCACCTCTACCCCCTCTTTCTTTCTCTCTATCTCTCTTCACATTTTACTTTTTTATTCTATTTACTGTCTATTCAATCAAAGTATTAATCATCATCTATCAACTATTGATTTAATGAAACAACTAATCATTAACTATCTATTTAATCAACTCAATCACTACCAAAAATACCAAACTAACAATGTCTAAAATATTGGATGGAAAAATATCTTTACTATCAACTATTGTTTTTTTTATAAATCTTCTTCTATTTTACTTTTGAGTTTTAACCAGTGTTTTAAAAATCGGCTCGGCCCGGCCGGTCGAACCGGGAATCGGGGGGTAACCGAGCCGGTCACTGTTTTGGATCGGCCATGCAGCAAACCGGCGGGACTCGGCCGGTTTTTGGAAAAACCGGTGACCCGGCTCGAACCGGACCGGATTGTGCATTTTTTTTTTCAAATCTTTGAACTGTAATTGGGAGGGGTCGCGCTAACTCAGGCCCCCACTAGTGATTGCCATCTAGGTAAGTATGTTTCCATTGACACATATGCCTTGCTTTTATATCCCATTCTCCACCCTGTTCCGTTCATTCTATGCGATGTGGGACTATTTGTAAACTACTTAAAACAAAAGAGACTCAAAAAAAACCCTCAACAAAATGTCATTAGTGGGGTTTGAACCCCTGACCTGTTGAAAGCAAATGCTGAGCGCTACCATGTGGCTACCAATCTTATTGAGGATATTATTTATTTCAAATATATATAATTGGTACATCTTTTCCAAAAAGTCAAGTACGCTCATCCTCATGACATTAGCTTGTAATATTAATATTATGTTTCAACAAACTTATTTAATATTAAGTATTTTTTTAAAGATTTATTTAATATTAAGTTGTTAACTTATGAAATTTGTTCTAAATATTTATTGAATTATGATATGAACTTTTAAAATTTATTTAATATATACCAAGCAAATAAAAATAAAATAGGCATGGTGTGCAATTTTAGCAAATTAAGTTTTACAAGTATGAAATATATAGGTCCTGAAAATTTGGGAATTTTTTATATTTTAGTAGATATAAAATAAACATAGTTATTAATTTTACAGGGACGAAATTTATATTATATACTATATAGGTATTGAAAATTCTCGAAATAGAGACCGGCTCCGAGTCATCCGGTCCCGGTTTTGGTCACGCGGTTCAACTGTCGACCCCTCAGTCCGACCATTGACCCAGTGACCCGGTACCTTCATCGAGTCGGTCACCGATCCGAGTTTTAAAACATTGGTTTTAACGAGTAAACATTACATGTTGTTGATATAATTTCATTCTTTTTGACTTCTTACGGGGAAATAATGTAACGTGTTGCGGATGTAATCATTTTTCAATTAACTATTTAAGAAAAGAATAAGTTGATAAAATTACTAATTGTTTAATTTTTTCTTTTGTTGAGGGAAAATTTGGAAATTGATTTTTATTCTGTCTCATATTTTATTTTTGTGGGTCTCACTTTCTCACATAATCTTTTAGATTTTTTTATCCCACATTTAAAACTCACTTTTTTATCCCGTTCACTCTTATCTTTCTCAATTTTCTCTCTATCTCTCCCACCTCTACCCCCTCTCTCTTTCTCTCTATCTCTCTTCACATTTTACTTTTTTTATTTTATCTACTGTCTATTTAATCAAAGTATGAATCATCATCTATCAACTATTGATTTAATGAAACAACTAATCATCAACTATCTATTTAATCAACTCAATCACTACCAAAAATACCAAACTAACCATGTCTAAAATATTGGATGGAAAAATATCTTTACTATCAACTATTGTTTTTTTATAAATCTTTTTCTATCTTTTTTTTGAGTTTTAACGGGTAAACATTACATGTTGTTGATATAATTTCATTATTTTTTACTTCTTATGGGGAAATATAACGTGTTGTCGATATAATCATTTTTTGAGCTGCGACAAGAAAGTACTAGATATTGTCGAAAAAATTAATTTTTATATTTAAGTTTCAGCGGGTAAACATTATATGTTGTTGCTATAATTTCACTTGATTTTTTTATGGTGGAACATTACATATTATAAGAATAATTATTTTATATTTTGCATTTGATTCAACGGGAAAAAGTTACATGTTGTTATCATAATTTTAGGCTAAAGTGCTCCCGGGGTCCCTTATCTTTATTTAAAGTAACGATTTGGTCCTTTATCTTTTTTTTGTCCCAAATCGGTCCTTTATGTTTTAAATTTTTGACACATAAATCTTTTTCTGTCCCAAATCAGTCCTTTAAGTTTCAAATTTTTAACACATAAATCCTTTTTTTTTGACACATAAATCAGCACTGTTAACGGAAAAGGATTTATGTGTCAAAAATTTGAAAGAGAAATGACTTATTTGGGACCAAAAAAATATAAAGGACTAATTCGTTACTTTAAATAAAGATAATGGACCCCGGGAGCACTTTAGCCATAATTTTATGACTGAGAAAGTGTATTTTGTAATGATCAAAAATGTCAAATGAAGAAAATATTCTAAAGTTGTAAAAATTCATTTCTTAATAACTTAAAATATTTATTGTAATTGAATTCTGTCCAAGTCTATTTATACAAAGAATATGATATTACCCGTGCGTTTCTAGTTAGTAAAAAAAAGTGTAAGAAATGTCCTGCGTTCATGAATCATAAATTGACTTACAACTAATAAAAAAAGTATATTTAGCTTTATAATCAAAAAAAATATTTAACTCTTCTTTTTCTAATAAATTGTTTAACTCTTATTTCAATTATCTTTTTTTGACAAAAAATTATTTCAACTATCTTAATGATCATTGTATTATAATTTTTGATTTATTAATAATATATAAATATTTGTATTTCCAGTGCATGATAATTAAACTTTTAGTTTTTGTTGTTGTCGAGACCAGGGTATCCACCGCCGAACGCAGTGGCTAATCCCCTCGCTGGATTGGAGGCACCTCGAAGTTGAGACAGCTGGTCCAGGGATTTAAAACTGCTCCTTACCCAAAGTTGAGTAATACTAATCTGATCTCAATCATAAGTAGAAAAAGTGTTTTAGTTTAGTGGACTCAAATATAGGAAATGTCAACTAATCTATACGTATTTGATGTTACTATACCAAAACTACTCTTAAACTAATCCATTAGTATTATGAGGAGAGAGGATGATTATAATTAGTGATAGGCATGAGCATGGGTATACAAATATATATTCATGGGTATGAATTAAACTTCTAGTTTGATTTTATCTTTTGATGGCATGAGCAACAAGCAACTATCCTAGTCATCAATCATGGAAATTATTTTAAAAAAATCGTGTGTTATTTGTTGTTTCAAACCTAAAATCACGAGCTCATCACAACATAAGAGCCACTAGCTATTAGTGGATGACGATGCAAGAAGTCAGTCAATCTATTGTCGCCAAACTACTTTTCAAGACCAAAGTTATCTTATTTTTCTCCTCTTCGCCCGAGTGAGTGAGATTTTAACTTCTCACTTCTCAGTCATAATAGAAACCCCATTTTTCGCCCAATAAGTAGCCCTAAATTTCATCATAACTATAATTTTTGTTATGTTCTTTATTGAATCAAAAATTAAAAGAGCATAGGCGCCCACGCTAGGGTTTCAATTTTGAGTTATAATGAGAAAGGTATAGGAGAAATGAAACAAGTTAAGCCCCTTTTGAGTTTTGAGTTATGATGAGAAGGGTATAGGAGAAATGGAACAAGTTAAGCTTCAACACCCCCCTGGTTAAAAAGGGCAATGAGGCACTCTCTAATGCACCTAAATTAAATTAAGAAATTTAATAAGTTAATTAAATGATATCAAATTATAAAAATAAATCAAATTTGATAAGAAACAAATAAAGAAAATTAACTTTCATCACAAAGATATTTTTGTCTTTTTAAAAATTAAACAAACTTCTCTCTATTTTATTTCTCTTCTCTTTCTTTCTCTTTAAACCAAACATTACTCCAAATCTTACTTTATTTATAAGCTATTTTTCTCTTTTCTCACTCTTTCTCATCTCTTCTCTCTTTTCAATTTCTTTTCTAACCCAAAAGCAAAGCCTTAAAAAATCCACATGGTAGTTGCTGATGTGGACCTGCATTTGCCATATAGGCAAAAAAAACACTAACGGCACAACTGAAATTGGGAACTTAAAATTTAGTGTGGGCGGAAAATCATCAAAAAAACTTTGTGTAGGTAACACTAGACTCCATATTCTTCCAGCTTAACCAAGATTCTGAGTTCGAATCCAAGTTGCAAGCAAATGATACCCGGTTTATACAAAAAAAAGCCTAACTTGAATAAAAACATATGGAATACTAGAACTCCATATTCTTTTTTATGACACAAAGAAACTTAGATCATTTCATTAATAAGAATATTCTCAATACAGGTTGGACTCAAATCATGAACCTTGGAGCTATCATAGGATCGTGACGCCCTTACCAAAGCGTGAGCGACACAATTAGCTTGCCTCCTAATGAAGCTAACCTTAAAGCTTTGAAAACTAATCAAAAAACGTTTACAATAAGAAAGTAGCATTCTAAACTCGGTATTAGTATTAGGCTCTCCCTGTACTCCATTGACCGCTAGTAGACAATCCAGCTCTATAGAGATTGACGAAAGACCCAAGTCCCTTAACCAAAGCAAAGTCTGCCATAGTCCCATTGCTTCTGCCTCTTGGGGAGAGGGTAGTCCATTAAACCACATAGTCTTGCCACGAACAAATTCCCCCAAGTCATTACGAACCACCATCCCGATGCCATACTTATTCTCTGTATCAAAGATAGCTGCGTCCACGTTACACTTAAGGCCACCTGCTGAAGGTTGTTGCCATCAGTGCACATCTTGTTGTGAAAAAGAAGCCGGTCTCGCTGCTGTCCCACCCCTACCACGCGCTGCTGTCCAATTAAAAAGAAAATCAAGTGCATTCCGAACTGAGACTGCTGCTGGTTAAACATTGCCATCCCAAACTTTATCATTCCTTCGCTTCCAAATTGCCCAAAACATCATCGCTAGAGTCCTCCTAGCTGGTTCGGCCAATTCCTGCAATAAAGTGAAAAAAAATCTCTAAAACTCTCAGACCGATCCATGACAGACCGAATCTGCTGCGCTAGCCGACAGTCACGCCAAACAGCGTTAACATGTTCACAATCAAAAAATATATGCCATTCATTTTCGGGATTCCCTTCGCACATTGGGAATCTCGCTTCGCACGGTACATGCTTCCGTTGTAGATTACATCTAGTCGGAAGGCATCCTCTAGCCGCTCGCCATAATAAGAGCTTGACCTTCTGAGGGATTTTAATTCTCCAAATTGACAGCCACGGACCATCAATCCGGAGATGAGAGCTATCAACCAACTCACTCATTACCACAAAATAAGCAGACTTCACCGAGTAAGAACCAAAACGACTTCTCCACCAAACTAACTTATCCTCTTCATGTTCCACTAGACTTGGCATTGCTTTCACTCTATTTGCTTCTTGTAGCGTAAATAGTTGATCCTCAATGTCCCTATTCCACTCTCTAGAATTAGGTAGCCATAAATCCTTGACTCTCAAATGTTCAGTGCCAGTTACTATTGGTGACCGAATAAACGCATTCTCCCCTCCCTTAACCCACAGATCATACCAAATGGAAATACGCTCCCCATTTCCAATCTGCCACCGTGATCCCAAATTAACAACTACCCATGAAGTGAAGATACTACGCCAAACAAAGCTGGGATTATGGCCCAAGCGAGCCCCCAGGAAATCACAGTCTGCATAATATTTAGCTTTGAAGACTCTAGCAACTATAGTATCTACATGTGTTACAATGTTCCATGCCTGCTTCCCTAGCATAGCCATATTGAAACCATGAAAGTGCCGGAAACCCATACCTCCATGTTCTTTCCTCATAGTCAATTTGTCCCAACTCAACCACCGAATGCCTCTGCGATCCCCTCTATTTGTTCCCCACCAAAAAGAAATCAGCATACGTTCGCTCCTCCCCCAAAGAAGTTGGAAGCATGAAAGTACTCATACAATACGCCGGAATGGCTTGAGCAACAGATTTCACAAGAACCTCCCTACCAGCCTTTGATAGATGTTTACCTGACCAACTCTGAATATGCTTCCACATGCGGTCTCTGAGATAACCAAATATCTGCTTTGTGTTTCTTCCAATCATGGACGGTAATCCCAGATATTTACCTGTGCCCAAACATTCCAAAACTCCAAGCTCCCTTACTATATCTTCTCTACTAGCTTGAGAAGTATTTTTGCTAAAATAAACCTCGGATTTTTGCAAATTGATGGCTTGACTAGAAGCTCTCTCATAGACTGATAAAATCTCCTTTAGGTGTCTACTTTCATTTGCATTAGCCCTGCAAAACAAGAAACAATCGCCAGCAAAAAGAAGGTGTGTGAGGGAAGGAGCCCCTCTACACACCCTAACTTCATGAAGATCTCCTCTGCCATCCGCTCTCTTAATAAGTGTAGTAAGACCTTCCGCACATAGAATAAAAAGATAAGGGGACAGTGGGTCCCCCTGTCCGAGTCCTCTCCCTGGAGTGATCGGTCCCACTCTCTCACCATTAACCATGACTGAGTAGTTGATAGTTTCTAAACACATATCCATCCACCTCATCCACTGCTCCACAAAACCCAACCTCCGTAGCATACCCTTCAAATACCCTCAGTCCACTCTATCATACGCCTTACTGATATCAATCTTAAGAGCCATCTCCCCCAACTTCCCTTTTGTCTTACATTTCAGGTGGTGAAGAGTTTCAAATGCAACAAAAACATTATCAAAAATGGATCGGTTTGCAACAAAAGCAGATTGCTCCAAAGACACACATTTCGGTAACAACAACTTGAGTCTATTAGCAAGCACTTTGGAAATAATTTTATAAATAACATTGCATAAGGAGATATGTCTTAGATCCCTCATTAAGGTGGGATTGTCGACCTTAAGAATAAGTACAATATTAGCATCATTAAGACCAGGAGGGAACTCACCCTTCTCTAACCATTCGCGCCCTGTGTGAAATAAATCTACCCCACATAAGTTCCAAAACCACTTAAAGAAAGCAGGATTCAAACCGTCCGGACCCGGTGCCTTATATGAATGCATCTCAAACAAAGTCGTCTTAAACTCATCCACCTCTAATGGCCGAATTAAACTTTTGTTATCCTCTTCAGAAATCTGAGGCTGAACATGGTCAAGAACAGCCTCATAAACGCCCCCACCTCCATGAAACAAAATGTCAAAATAACCTCTAGCAACATCGCACATACCTGGCTAGTCAACAGCTTCGGTTCCATCATCCTTGACAAGCTTAGCTATGTGATTCTTCCTCCTTCTAGCACTTGCCATCGCATGAAAAAACTTTGAGTTGGTATCTCCATCCCGTAGCCAATACGCTTTTGCCCATTGACGCCAAAACGCATCCTCCTGGGCCAATAGAATACTCCATCTACTCTTAGTCTCAACGATACGTTGGTCATCCTCCCCTCCCGTAACCACCCGTAACTCATCAACGGTTCTATGACAATAGTTAATTTCCTCCCTATACCGAGACCTCAAAGTTCTCCCCTACGCATCAACTGCATCGGTACAAGACTTCACCTTTGTGAGGAAATCGAACCCCGCATTAGCGCTCCAACTATCACTAACAATCACAGGTAATTCAGGTTCTTCCAACCAAGCATTTTCAAAACGGAACCCACGATGACAAATTCTACGCTCCATTCATTTAATCTCAACCATATTGGAGAATGATTGGACTTATCTGAGACCCCATTAACTAGTTTATTCTAAGGGAACACATCCAACCAATTTTGAGTAGCGAAAGCACGATCAAGTCTACCCTCCTTAACATCTGGAGTACCCACCCCTTTAGTCCATGTAAACTGATACCTTTCCATAGGTAGTTCAAAGAGATGACTATCATGCACTGCCTCTTGAAATCCACGAATAAGCCACGGAGCACGCTCTTGTTGCCCCCTAATATCATCATTTGAAAGTATATCATTAAAGTCACCCATAATGCACAACGAAAGATCATTATCCCGGGCCAGTGTCCTCAGGAGATCCCAAGAGTCCCTCCTCCTCCCACTATCAGGATAACCATAGAAACCGGTGAACCTCTATAAAGGACGCCCCACTGCACTAACCTCCACATTCATAAAATTACGAGAATAACTAACCACCTGACAATCAAAATAATTCTTGTTTGACTCAGCGCTAATTCCGCGCTCACCACCCCGAATATCTCGCACATTCATCGCCGGATTGCTCCACGCATCCTGGCCTTCCTCACGCAGCCATTTGGACCTTCCTCCACCGCCTGCCCGCCGTGTCTCCGCCCTAAGCTCCGGTCCCCAACCACGGGCTCCATCATCCACACCCATAGTAAACCTTAGATCACAGTTATTCTTAGCATGACCAAGAATCCCACATAAATAACAAAAATTCTCCAGCCTTTCATACTTGAAGTTAACCGTTTTTGCTTCCCCACCCTGCTTCTTGATCCTCTCCCACCGCTTCAAAGGTTCACGCACATCCACTAGAACCCGAATCCGCATATAAGAACGCCAAAAATTAGAGGTATTATTAGCATCATACTCAAGAGATTCACCAATGAAGTTAGCGAGGCTTTTCCCTACCGTTTCTGACAGAAATCCAGTAGGGACTCCGTGAACCTGCACCCAAAAAGGTACATGATTTTGCGCCACCTCCTGTGGCGCCTTTCCTTCCTCAACAACACCTAAGACCAGCAGGTTCTTGTCAAAAGTCCATGGACCTTGCTTCAAGACCTTCTGAATATCAAGCTGATGAAAGAATTGGAAGACAAACATCCCACCTTCAACCTCCTTGATGGAAACCCCATGCCCTGGACGCCATATATCAGCCATCCGATCCTTCATAACAGGAACCCTGATATTCCGATCCGTCAAGAAGCGACCAACCAGACGAAGTGTCTGATTCATCTCAGCCGGTTGACTCCCATCATCACCAAACTCCAGATCATCATCCTCATATGGAAAAACCACACGCTCACACACTCACTCGGAGAGAAGAAACACACTCCTCACGCAAACCCTAACAGAGCAAACGGAGGGACGCATCCTCCATATTCTTGAATGTAGATTTTCCCATTTAAGTTGAAGTTTAGAACTGTATGCATCATCCTAGTTTGCAATGTTGGTGTTGGTTTTTTCACTTAGACACCAGGCTCAAGTTGAAAACTTAAGATCCATATTTATTTACCAACAGCAACAAGGGACTGTGTTACAATATGGAGTATGAACTGATATTTGACTTAATAATTACAAACTTATCACTGTGAGTGTGATAACTATATGGAAGAAGAAAAGTAAAAAGCTACAAAGACTAGTATAAGTATTATCACACACAAGATGAATGAAATTTACTGGAGCTGGACAGTAACAGGCCAACCTCAAGTGGAAATTCTATATTGGAAAATTAAATCCGAAAATGGTGTCAGCTCATGTTTGTAGTTTAGGACACACACTTGAGTTTGGATTTGCTACAGAACCTGTAAAGTTATTGCAGTGTTAGTTAAGTATGAAAATCTTTGTTTGATTGAATTGAACACAGGACTACAGGAGGATATATCAAACTTACATATCTCAGTATAGCAAGGTTGTTTGGAAACTGGATCCTCTTCAAATGGAGGTGGGACTTGCCCATACACCATTTCACAACTCATGTCTTCAAAATCTGTGATTAAATTTGAATACATGTGAATAAAACTATAATAAGATGAACTCACTTAATTTTGTAAGTAAAAAAACCCAGCAGTTATACATGTCATTATTGTGAAGAATGTGAACCTGAAGAAACTGTTGGCTAGTATAATCAAAGGCAAAAGAAGACTTACTAGGTATCATTGTTAATGGAAGTCCAAATTCATTAGTGAAAAAATCTTGGGTTGGAATTTTGCACATGTTGACACACATTCCAACACAGCCACTATTCTCCAGGTACCTTTAAAACAACAAAAATTCATCACAAGGGCTATAATTGATGCAAAATTTAGTGTTTTTTTTTTAAATAAGTAGCTGCTGATCGTCCCTTTTCAGGACTTCCAGCCTCAAACGATTACTATCAATATTCAGTCATAGAAAGATGAGTCTAATGTCTACCTGCACTTCTTTATATGGACGCCACTTCTTTGTTTCACCCCATTTATCTCTACTTCCACAACCTAGTGCATATTCAATAGTGTTAAATAATGTCAGTGAAAAGCCGGAAATATGAAATAACATATAGGGTAAACGACAATTAACTTCCCTGATATCTCAGCCATTTTTTTATTTTCATTTATGAAGTTTTTAATCTGGAACCCATAAACCCTACTAAGTTTAATTTTCATATATGACTTAAATATCAAGGAGCATATAATAATGCAGCTCTGCAAATCTACAAACTTGTTCAAAATGGAAGCATTTGAACAATATTACATACCTTGAGAACTTCAACAGAATCACTAGATAGTTTAAAATAAAGATGCCTCTTGGTTCCTTTAAGATAACTACTTGTTATTATTGAAAATCATGTTCCTAGATGTCTCTGTAGAATCTACAATTTAGCATATAAATGACATCTTTCATTGTATTCTTAACAAACATCACAAATATTTTATTTTGCTTCCCCAGAGGGTTTACCACTATTTGAAAACTGTTACCAGTTCACTGTGATTTACAAATAAATGGATCAAACAAGGTAAACAAATGTTAAATTGACACATAGCAATGTAAATTGCAATTTGCATACATTGACAAATAGAACATAGCAACAAAATTACCTCAGAAGGTCCAACTAACCAGTGGAAGAAAGGCACTGTCAAAGCAGCATTAAACTCTGCAGCCCATTTTGTTGGTGGAAATAATTTCCTAAACTGCAACGACATAGTTAAAGCAACTTAATACACACGGTATAAGATTCAAATTGCTTGTAGATACTTCAAATCACACAGGCTGAGAATTTTAGAGACTAAATTATATTTAAATGACGAGACTAAACCAAACAGAGAGAATTAAATTAATAAATAAAATTGAGCGAGAAGGTTGTTATATAGTTACCTGAGCAGGAGCACCAGGAGGAAGCATAGAGAGGAGAACTTCACGAACGACTTGCTGTTGCTGTAAACGAGACCTACGCTGCATAACTCTCTTTGATACACCAACGAAACTCTCATAGTCATATTCCCCCAAATTCCACAAACCATTTTTATTCTCTTTAGCTTTAGTATTTACTACTACTACTACTGCGGGTTCTGCAAATTTCTCCATCTTACGTGCGAACAGAGTCATGAAAGCCTTTTCAAAAATGCTGTCATTGTAGCGCGTTTTTTGTCCCAAAGGTGCAGGTTCACCCGACGGCTCTGCTATTCCACACCGAATAATACTATTACCACTACCACGCAAAGATAGGCTTTGTGGAGGACTTAGCCGTGGGACAACCTGAAAGCTAAGAAGAACCATCAATTCCCGCTGTCGACGAACTTACACTGCACAAAGTACAACTCTTACTCATCCAAAATCCCAGTGCATTCTACTTGATAAATAATTATGATCGTGTGCTTTTGCCTCCCACGAAAATATTCGTGTGATGTTTCCAGATGAATGGATGGGTCTATTGGTTGTTCGTTTTATTGGTTATAGACCACACATTCTTTACAATATTTTTTTGAAACAATACTTGGTTATCGTTGTGGGCACCTTATCTACCATAAGTTTGGGATCAGCGGTTTGCTTCTTCTCATCACTCTAAATGACTTTTTTTTTTGTGAATATCACTCTAAATGACTTTTATTCATTCATTGATTTACTTTTTTTTTTAGTTTTTTTATTAGTACTTTTATTTTATTTTTAGTTTTGTTTCTTTTATTTTAATTTTTGAAATATATTCTTGGACACCCAACAAATACCCCAACAACACTAAGAGAGAGAAGCGAATCGAGATATATTATAGATGTGATAGGTGAATCAAGTCAAGTGATAAGAAAAGAGAAATAAAGAAAGTTGAGGTGTCGAATAGGTATAGAAAAATTTGGGTGTTCAAAAATCACCACTCTTTTATTTTTTACTATAATGTTGCGTGCGACGTCTAGCATATACACCACCCTCATAGGTGGTGTAGGGTACACAAGGCTAAAAGAAGTGACTCACAGTTCGAGATATCTTAATAATTGTTGGATTGAGAAAACTCACATGATCATATGGTGGACCATCTACACCTTATCACTCATCATCTATTCTCCTTCTCTCCCCCCCTTTCCACTATTCTGACGCAGTATGGTGTCACCAGAGCAAAGTCGTCAAATCGTGAAATTTATTTAGGGTTTTTTAGGGGTGAGGAGAGGATTTTAAATCTGTAGATAAATTTTTTATTGGAGTTTTGTGGTAGTTGGAAAACTATAGAGAAGTTGCAGTTTAAGTTTTTAGATCTACTCTATTTTGGGTATGTCTCTACGAAACATGGGTGAATCTTGTAGAGGAAAATGAGAGCAACACAATGATGGCCTTGGATGGTGGAGGGGTGGTCGGAGTTGGCCAAATAATGCTAAAGGGGGGAAGTTTACATGTTTCTACAGAGACGCGAAATGAGGGAGAAAAAAAGGAGAGTGGTGCTCGTGAGGAGGAAGGAGGGAAAGAGAGCAGACTCCGTCGTGGGGTGGGGGTCGTGATGGCCAAATGGTCATGGGGAGTGGGGGTGGCACGCCATTGATAAAGGAGAGGGAGTTGTGGAGTTGGAGGAGTTATGTATGAAGAGTGTGGAAGGAGATTTGGTGTGAGTGGTCTACGATAAGATCACGTGTGACTTCTTGATCCAACAGTTATTTTAGGGGTAAACAGTAATTTTGGTCCCTGAAATGTGTGAAGTGCTGTCATTATAGTCTCTGAATATGTCAAAATTGCAAACACATCTCCTAGTGTCTCTTTAGTAAGTCATTTTGGTACTCAAATAAGTTTTTTGTTGGTCATTTTGGTCATCAAATATGCTTTTTTGTTGGTCAATTTAGTCTCTAAAATTATTTAAAATGGACGTGTTTGCAATTTTGATACATTCGTCGACTATAATGACATCTCACATATTCAGGGGTGAAAATGATTATGTACCCGTTATTTTAGTATATAAAATTTTGTGTCATCTTTCATCATGGTTGTCTATGATGGTACAAAACCATGGTTGGTTGTATAGTTGCAACATTGGCTTTGACTAGGGTACAAAACCATGGTCGACAAACCCTACCCTAGTCAAAGCCAATGTTGCAACTATAACATCTAAGGGAAGGGTTTGTCGACTTTAGAATGGAAAAGTCGGGAAAATTAAATGAATATGATTTACTAATATTTATATTGTGAAAGAAATTACTAACGAGTCCGACACAATTGAAGTATAATTGTTTCTTTAATCATTAGTCTCTAGGTGTCAAATTCACTGCCACTCATCTACCCAGGATGTTAGTTATGTTGGAAGAGACCCCAACTATCTCATCCAAATACTCTTCGTCATATAAAAAGGAGACAACTCTTTCATATTCATAACATTTGATGTTTTAGCTTGTGTCATAAATTAAGGCTCGAGTATATCTATCTATGTCCCCTACAAAATATGGGGTTTCCATTTTTTGTCCGCAATAAATTGTCCTTCAGAGAGCGTCATGGTGACCACCATATCAAAATAATAAAGAAAAGATAATGAAGAAAAATGAGGACACACATAGCTTAACTAAAGCGTCAAGTATTAAAGAGTAAAGACTAGTAGTCTCTATAACATTCATTAACAAAGTTATCATTTTACACTAATATGTCGTATGTAAAACAAATATTGTTATTTTTGTATTGAAAGAAAATTCAATAAAAATATTATCGTGTAATATTTATTAGTACTTATAATTATGTTTTTATTATCAGCATCCAAACTACACGTATTGTGAAAAAGAGTAAAAGATCGCCTAAATGTTCCAAAGTCCACACACATCACAATTCACACAAACAAGGTTTTGTATAAAAATCAAATTCATCTAAAATCCCATTGAGAACTAAAATCAATTTGATTGTCAAAAAAAAAAACTAAAATCAATTTAATCTTCTTAAACCATACTATTTTATGCAGGCATTTTGCCCTTTTTGTCTTCTTTGACTTTTTCTAGCAAAGAGAAAAGGGAGCTTTATGATTCCACACGAATTCAGCTTTTATATTTCTTTATTATTATTATTATTATAAAAAATTTAGGAACTGTCATTTACACTCTTTGGGCATACCACGCATAGCACAAATCCAAACATCCCTCACATCATCGAGACAAGCCACTAGCAATTTGTTTGGCAGATGAGGATTCTTTCATTTTCCTAAAGATCGTATAAGTGTTCTGTTATATATAGGACACAAATACACCAATCTTGTTGGGGTTACCATTACTGGCATAGAACTCTGGTTTTAAATTAAATCATTTGTTCCATAGCACGAGAACATTATGTTCTTTAGGAAAACAGATACTGTTGGGCTAGCTGGTAAGTTCTCCATACAGGCATAAATAATACACCTGTCTGTAGCATCATTCAGATGCTCTAGGGGGAAGGTAAAACATCTGTACACAAAAAAATTGAAAACAAGAAATGCATCGAAGCTATATAACTTTAAGCACATTCAAGCTCATCTTATGACAACATCCAATTTGCTCTGCACTTGGTCTCTTACTTTCCACTGCATTGACGGGGAAAAACATTAGCTGCTTTCAAAACAAGATATTACAACATCAAATCAAGACTAGTTATAATTGCTCTGGTTTATTTCTAATTATATTTAGTACCTGCAGATCGTTAATTTCATCATCGGTAAGAGAACGTTCCATAGACCTGTATGCAATCCTATAGCAGTGGCTGGTCATTCCTTTCTTGTTGGTGAAATTGTCTATTAATTGCACCTGAGATTTCAAGGGGTAAATAGTTGAGAAGGCAATCATAAGAAGAAAAAAACGAGCTCCATTTTGTGCTATTCATTTTGTTTTTGGTTGTTAGTTTAGTTTCCCAAGTTACAAGGAACCTCAAAACAACGCTGGTTAACCATGAAGATTGAGCTTACCTATTCATGTGATAGTCATGGGGATGTTCTGGTTCCATCCTCACATGCATTCATAGAGGACCCACCAAGAGAATATTGAATGAAGAAAAAGGCAATGCAACGGGTGACCAGTTATGCTAATGTTGATGGGGAAAATTCTACTTCAAATAGATACCCAACAATATTGTGTTCTAATTGGAGACAATATCATCTCTTGGAAGAGTAAGGAACCCAGAGCTCATGTTGGATCTAGTCCAAAGACAATATACAGCTATGCGTATGACCTATACAAAGGTAGCTAGTTTGCGATTATTAAGCGGTCGTGCATATAGTCTCCAATCCTGTTTTTAATGAGAAGACCTAGCTCGTAGAAGTTCTGACACTTAAAACCTCTTAGGGTGCATGGCTATTGGCTCTATTAACTCAGGCATTATTGCTAAGTCTCAAAGATAATCCAAATTGACTATATTATAGCAAGCTTGTTACATACAAATTATAACTTATAACATCTATGATGCTCCAACTTGAGGGGGAGTGTTAAAATAGTACATGATATATATTACTCACATTAGCAGAGCTTCACTATACAGTAGTATGCATTAACTATACTGAAACTTGTACTACTGCAGTCCTATTTAATATAAATAGTTATATAATTATATCCCTAGTATAAATACAGGTATAACTACAAGGCCAAATTATTCGTGCTTTTCGATTAAAAAAGTAACAGTGTTCTATTTCTACATCCATATCTTTCTACAACAACTTGCTCTGTGTTATTCAGTCTCCTCCTGTACAACAATGCTTACTCCCTAAACCTTCTGGTCTATGTTCCTTCTAACTTCTAAGGTACCATGCGGAAACATAAGTTTGCAAACCCAATTTAATGATTCAACTCAAACAGAAAGTTTTATATTCTGCTATGAGGACAAGCAGCCAAAAACCATTTCTCACTTAATTGTCAGTAGGAACTAACTACCAACATGGTATCGAAGTCTTTTCAAACTTTGTTTTGAAACAAAAATTGTCAATAATTTACTCAAAAGACTGTCTGCCACTACCATGATTCCCTCTATGTTTGATAGCTTAATTGGAGATGATAGGAAATAGGAATGTATTTTACAAATCTCATCAGATGAAGCACACCCATTCAGAACCCATCGAGATATAGGATATTGTCCACCAAGATGGAGTCGCAAAGGCTTTTGTTTGGCTTAGCAATTTATTCCCCTTAACTGAGCCACGGTTTTTGCTTTTACGCTGTTGATTTAACTGATAAAAAATGTTGTGGCAAGTGATGAATTAAGCTTCTGAATTCTGATAGAATGATTTAGTAGATTTATAGTTTGGCTGTGGTGTTTGGATGATATAATGAGAAACCAAAGGCAGTGTCTGAGAAATTAATATTGTCACCCCTAATCCATAATCTCATATCATGCATTTTGTCACCATTGAACAATATGAAAGCTTCAAAATTGACAACCTAAATAAATGTAAGCAGGCAAAGGTTTGCTCAAATTATTTAAAGATGCATTATGTACCTCTTCTACAAGATCCCCAGCTATTCCTCTGACAACCTCACACAGATTGTTTTCAGTAAATGATTCATTGATCCAGAAACTGATGTCCTTGTAGCAAGGAGGGTACTGTGAAGGGAAAATGAGGAGAAGGATTAGAATGTTTACACAAGATTTAGCTAATTTATCTAGTCACAATATAACTTCGAGATAAATTCCTCATGGTGAATAACAACATAACCCCATAGGTCCAAGCATAAAAAAGTTTTTGTAAGATTGTCAAAGATTCACATATTCAACGAGTAACATTTGACATGAATGAAACTAAAATGCAGAAAATATACTAAGTTTAAAAATAAATGTACATTTGAATTATATTGTGACAAGGCCTTTAACATAGTAAAGCATCAAAGCCATGGGCGGATGCATTTCTATGTCTAATCATATTATGCTATATAGATCCACAAAACTCACCACAACCTCTCACTGAACAACGTAAGAAATACAGCAGAGTTTTGCATAAAAATTATGTAGGTTATCTTACGTTTCAATCACATACAACTTACAATAGCAGTAATATACTGTAAGGAATAACAGAATATCAAACAATGAACTACTCGGCAAAATGACAACAGATGTAGACACTAGATAGGAATATAGAAGGATGTGTAATTTAGAAGTTACCTTTGAAAATGTCTTAAATTTAACCCCTAACTGGCCCTTGGAGAACTGTATATAAAATAATAAGAAAAAAATGTAACACATCAGAGATCACAAAGGAATGAAACGTAAGAAATATTGTTTTGATTCTCAAGATGACTGGCTCATAGATCCATGCAGTCACAACTGGAAACCAGGAAAAAGAAGGGACGATTGAAGGACATTTGCCAAACAAGTTCAAGATTTACCTGGGAGGTAAATCGTTCATCATCTGACCAAAAGAGACGAATATCCGGTATGTCAAATAGCACCATAGCTAACCTCTCCAACCCTAGGCCGAAAGCCCAAGCAACATTATCAGTTTTACCATTTCTTTTTAGAATCTCTTGCTCTGTCACTCCACACCCCAGAACCTCCAACCACTTTTCCTAAAAATAAAAATATCAAACATTACTAAATTTTGATACAATATTATAATCAGATGGATAAAGCAAGGAAATGAGAGAGATGAAAAGATCCAGAACAGGCCTAGGAATGATAATATTGGAAAGCTGCACATTAAATCACTTATTAATGAAGCTGCTGCATCATGAATTCAAGTTGGTAGAGAAGTGTAAGCATTGGCTAAGAAAGACAACTAGTGAGGTTGATGGAATGACAAAATGTTTAACTTAAAGTCATCTCCATGGAAGTGACTTCTTCCCCTAGATTATGGCATTGCCACAAGCCTTAGCAAGAGCTCACAGCGATACTTATAGATAACCTACAATTAAATTGTATTTGCAGTGCATTGCAGTTGTATTGCAGTTGTTGCTGGTAGATAAGGTCCAGAACCGACTCTATGCGCTTGTGGTAGCCACCGTAACAGATATTGTGGAAACATCAGATGATACAGCCAAAACTTACAACTGTTGATTAAAAAATTAATGGTTGAGACTGTGATGAAATACATGTGCATGTATAATATAGGCAAAAATGCATTTTTGGTTCTTTATGTCTATCCAAAATTTCAGTTTGGTCCTTTATGTTTATTTCTCACTTTGATCCTTTATGTTTCAAATTTGTAACAGTAATCCTTTTATTAACTTCGTAACAAAGTTGTTATTTATTTGAATTGAGTTAATTGAGGATAGAATATTTGGTCATTTAAAATGATAAGAGACCAATTTGAAACTTAATAAAATGATAAGGAACCAACTTGAAACTAGTCAAACATAAAGCAATAGGAAAGTTAATAAAAGGGTTACTTTCTCATATTGGGCTGTACACCTCCTAATTTGTTTTATCCCAAGTCGTACTAGCGTCTTATCTGATACTTGTAACTGTATCCATGCATCATATGAAAGAATTAATTTTAGTCTAAACTAATGCTTCATCCATGTTTCAAGAATTGTTAATGAACTCCCTCTAATTTACGATTTGATTCAATCCTTGTTTTCTGAAAAACATATAACTTCAATAAAATGAACCCTTTACCATTTTGCAATTGATTGGTTAATATTTAGTATAAAAGATGCCTTTGTGCCATTTCTGTTCTCCGTTTGATAAGCCAAACTGGGACTAGTTTTTGATGTTTATGTTGTTTGCAACCAAAATGAAAATATATTCGAATGAAAGTACAACTTGAGTGAGGATAAGATTGTTAAAAAGTAAAAACATAACAAAGTTTACTACGTATTTAGTGGCGGGATTGAATTAGTTGTTTGACACCTGAACTTTCCCTAATTCAGTAGTATAAATACGAATACAGGAAACTATTTCCTTTGTGTTTCCCCCTCTTTTCCTCTCTACCCCAGTTCTAGCATCACTACGAGCTAGGTTCTAGCCAGGGTTAGAAGCACTATGTCTTTGATAGGTTGTTGCTGCCAATAGGTTTGTTATTATTAGTTAAGGCTTAGTTAGTTAGTTAAAGGGGTTAGTTAGGGAATGTGTTGGAATTAGTTAGACCCAATAAGGCATGTTGCCTATTAATAGAGAGGGTCGATTAGAGAATGATATGTGAGGATTTGTAAAAGAATTAGGGCCTTTGGGCATTGGGAGACACTAGGCCTCTCGAAGAGCCTAGACGAGTTACTTTCATTGTATTTTCAGTTTTACACCATTAATAAACACTTTCAGTTCTGTTAATCTGTTCCATGGACCCTGGTACCTATCAGTCTTCTATTGTATTAGGAAGGACAAAAACATCTGCTATAGAACTTGAAGTCCAAAAAGTAACCAAACATAAAAAATGGTCAAACATGGAATTAATAAATTCAATGCATTTTAATGTATAAATATTTTTATATTAGGCGCAGACCCTTTTTTTCATATTATGTTTTAGCCATACTTGTACTCTAAATCTAATTTACCTAAAATATTACTACAATGTATAAATACAAATTCATGAAGGTACTCTTGAATAAAATTCATGCATGTTATACATTAAACTGGTTAATTGTACCTGCTGCAGAAGAACAAGGACATTCACACTTCATCCTTTAGAAGTTTATAAATTCTAACCACTAAAAAAAGATAAATGTGTAAATATATATATATATATATATATATATATATATATATATATATATATACATACATACATACATGTATATATATAAATTGTTTTGTTCAAATCAATACACGAAAATATTGTCCTCTCCAGTCTTATATATCAATAAACACAAAATAGGAATATGTTAACCAATTCAAAATGTGACATGTAGCCACAATGAGCACAAAAATAATACAAACGTTTACCAGCTAGATGGCTTATCCTATATCAGCAAGTGGCTCTCATGCAGTCAGCCTTATCTTACACAGTGCATTAAACAGGTCTAAAGGTGATAATAACTCCCTATACCAGTAATGATTTTGAAAACAAAACATTTATTGACACTATAAATGCGGAGGCAAAAACCATCAACGGCAATTATGAAAACATGGTGCATTTAAGAGACAATTATGAACATTGCATACCTTGAAATATATTTCAAGTTCGAATGATGGATTAGTAAATGGGAAATAGGTATCAACCCAGCGCATTTCCACATCACCTGATGTACAACGGAAAAGATTACAAATAGGACATTTTCCAAATTATGCTTAGTTCCAAACAAACGTCTCAAATTCACAACTACACACCTTGGTTAAATATAATTTATTACAATGAGATGATCATCATGATATATACAATTTTACATACCTATTGACAGGGTTTTATGCTTTCCTAATAATTAAGCAATGATAATTTTCATTTTTTTTATAATTACTTGTAGTTGATATATGTTTCTCTTTTTACTTATAAACAATGCTTGATGTGTAAGGAGGCTTGTTTTAGTTCATTTAAGGAAGAAGACTATATCAATTATGCACGTGTGTATGTTGATATTATCTTAAACACAATTGAGTCATTTGTTATTGTTTATTTAGGAATAACGTTGCAACATTAAGAGAAGTCCAATGCACGAGGCTCTGCCATTTTGGGGTCTGGGAGAAGGGCAGATATGCACAGCTTTATCCGCTTTATCCTTGTAAGCAGAAAGGATGTTTCCAAAACATGAACCAATCACTACAAACTACCAAGTCAAAAAAGCATAAAGCAAATTTTTCATACAATGGGATGCTCTACAGAATCTTTTGAATAAATGTTCCTAGTTTGTCATGATTCATGAACAACAGAATTTGCATGTGTCAATGTACATGCAATAAAGATGAAGTTTCTATCAAACTTACATCGACAGATCAACTCTTTTTCTTTAATTAATTCATCTTACAAATCGTCATCAATTATCAAATTGCAGTAACTGATAATGAAATGTGTGTATTAGCCATTTGGAAATACCAAATAAATGGCGTGCTAGACCCTCAAGGCATTTCTTTAGGTCTGCTGCTGAAAATGATGTGGCATCCATCCCGGATGCCTCCCATTCATCCGGAACAAAGACACGAAAGCCTTCCATCTACATAATATAAAAAGAGGAAATTATATAAAGCTAATCATTAGCGAAAAAACTAAATAATGTTTAAGGGACATACTTGATGGAAGACAGGATAATGAGTAGAATCGATTGAATCCCTTCGATAAACATCTCCTGTGACAAGGAAATGAGTATAACCATTTCTCAAAAATTCTGCTTGATGAGCACTTGTGTGGCACCTTAAAACAGTTTGAGGGTCTATGTAGTATGTATCATTGTAGCTCCTACTCACATGGTCTTCAGGAACCAAGACATCATCAAAGTTCTGCAACAGGATGATTGTCAGAAGAAGCCCTTATTGTGAAGTTCAAACCACCTCATCGACCAAAAAGAAGTAATATGCAAGATAATAAGTCAACATGAATGGAGTAATAACAATGATTATAAGACTTATATTAGCAGAGCTGAAGAGGCACATTAACTCTACTCGGACTATGGGAGATGACCCATACAAGTACCAAAAAGGAGGGTTGAGATAAAAGATGGTCTAATAGTTAGAAGTATGGGGGACTCAAAAAATAAAGGACAATCCATTAAGAGAGATTTAGAGGTATTCGGTCAATCTTTAGGGAATTATGGCATCATTTGATCCATGTATCCAACCCCATCTAGTGCTAGTGGGATAAGTCTTGGATGTTATTCTTGTTGCCATGTTGAAATCGTAACATTAGCAAGAATGGAAGCATTCGTACATGAGGATTCAATAATCAATTATATAAAGTTATAGGATTGAGAAACTTGAACTTCTACCTGTCAAATATCTTTCATGCACAAAAAAAAATAAAAATATTAACAATAAAAGAATGCTTATTGATCATATCATATCATGTCTTCTTTGTATTATTATCAGACATAAACTACAATTACCCTTAGGTGCTAGCATTGACAAAGATTGTTTTTGAATGTAACTATGTAGTCATATAAAAACTACAATCATCCCTTTTGCTAGGGTCCAGAATGTGGGCTAAGAGAAAGAGAAAATAGAACTGATAAAGGGCTTCCCCTTTTAAACAAAAATCGGTCTGTTGCTCAATTTTCAGAATGGATGCAATTACACTCCAACTGACAACTAACTAGCCAACTAACTGAACTACTTTTTATTCCTACGAATGTACACCTTCCAAGTCCCAACCATATTGGGTTAGGCCCTAACACCCTTTAAATGACATTCTTTCTTTTCCCCCCACTTTCTATTTGGTTATCCTGAACCTTCCTAAAGAACAAAACTAAAGAATCTGCAGAAACTGGTCGAATAGCATCATAAAGAATGAAGTCAATTAATCAAAAGCAACATCATGTAAAGGAAAAGACTGAAGATTGAAATATAAAATATTTCATCCAAAGCAGCACCAAAAGACAGAAGAATGAAGCTTTTTGATCAAAAGCCACAAAGCACTCATGACGCATACACACCCAAAACAGAAATCACAACAAGTTTTAAATAAGCCTTGGGGTGCAAAACAAGTAAAAGTATAAGGCCAACCGCTCAATTGTTCACCCATAAACAATCCATTAAATCCCAAAGTAAAAGTACCGTTTCCTTTACTTATCATCTTTATGCATTCAGATCAAAGAAATAAAAATATACTATCACCGGGATAAAAGTATGAAATACTATAATAAATTCATAACAACAAACTAGTACAAATTACTTTCAGATGACATTTCTTTCCCTTATTGTTACGGTGAGTACTGCATGCAATTAAAATACCTATTTGTCACTGGATGCTATTTGAGAAAATTGTGCATTGAAATAACAAATCTACAATGAAATGACTGCAGAAATAGCTCACAGAGTATAAACCACGTGAAAACAAAAAAGCAGTTAAAAATGGCAATGCATCATATATGAGCAAAGGGCGGGTAATTTGTATTTTGCCATACCTGCTTCACTGAAACAATAGGAGAAAGGTCATCGAACTTATTGAACTTATTTGAATAATTTGTGTCAAAATATTCATATATCGCATTCTTCAGTATCCCAAGAGGGTGTTGATCCCTCCTGTGAAGCTGCATTCCAAGTTTTGAAAATATGGTGTCTGGCACATTATTTGTTGGATCATCCCTCACTACATCTAGAAGACCATGAAGCAGATATGATAAGAATTTTATGAATCAAACGACACTTTTCAACAAATAAATTAACATAAAACAACATTGCAAGTCATATACAGCTCTAACAGCCCCGTAACTTCTAAGATAATTATTATACCCAAGTATGAAACTGCAATAAAATGGCTTCAGTGTCCTTCACTTGCAAAAGATAAGCAAATAGGTCACAGTCATTGAAATTCTCCAAAGAATTTTTACACAATTTTACTTGTGTCAGTGGATCAAACGACTCAAAACTAAGGGGAACAAAGAATTGAGAATCTTAAAGTGCACACCTACCTAAGTTTCAAAGCTCAATATGTAATTTCAGCTCAAATAGCATTTATTAGCACAATAGACGCTGTCAACCAACAAAAGCGCAAGTAATATCCAAAGTACCTTCTCTATTAATTTTGACTCCACCAACTTCCAACGATGATAAAACTGGCTGCCTCCATTTCTTCCGCGAAAGCTTGTGATTCGAGACAGAAGCAGTAGAAGATGAGAAAGGTAAGCTCCTTAGGACATTACTTCGACAAAGGAAAAAGGCCCTGGCAGAAAGTGCAGCATGCAAAGAAGAGATCACCATTGGCACCCAATTGAAGTGTTGGTGCGAAGCGGTATTCAGGTGCGGCGATCGCGGCGCAAATTGCGCCGGAATAGCGGTGGAAGCTTCCAGTTGCGGCCGCTATACCAAGGTTTTCCGGCGAACTCTTGGTTTTCTAGCTAGGTTTTGCGTCTGGCAATAAATATGAAAGAATGAAGAGATAAGAGTAGAGTTAAAAGAGTGACGTAGAGGGAGAATGAATGAGAGAAGAAGACGCAGAGCTAGCCAGAAGGTGCGGCGGTAATCGTAGAGTTAGCCGGAACGCAGAGATGACTGAATCTTGAGAACTTGGGTTGGGTTAAGCTATGGGCTCGGACCAATATCGTTTTTATGGCCATTCCTATTCCTATTGAACACCCCTTCCTACTCATAAATACCCTTAATTTCTAAAAATCCCAAAAATAGTTTCACCACTCTCGTTAATTGTTGAGATGCAAATGTTGTTAAAGGAAGAAAGCTGAGCAAGAAACAAAAAAGTGCATAAAAGTTAAAGTTAGTTTTGGGGTGTGAAACATTTTGATCATTAAGGATGTTTTAGTCTTTTCGAAGTGTTTGTGGGTGTTTAAGGAAAAGAAAAGAAAAGGAAGCATAAATTTAAGTGCGTAAAAACTCTATTCTCCTAGCATCCGCCTGCAGAGGGTGGAGGAGGTCAGGAGAGGGAGACTTAAAAGTATCAAAGCTTGGGCAACTGAGGATCCCATCTTTGCCAAAATATCCGCACACATGTTTCCTTCACGAAGAGTATGAACCATGCTAAGACGCCAAGGCCGCTGCATCATGTCTTGAATAGTAGCTATGATTGACGCGTAGACATGCCATGGGTTGAGAGGAGAGGTCACTAACTGGATAGCATGGAGCGAGTCAGAATAACAAACAACTTGGCGATGACCCTCATTCCACGCTAGCTGGACACCATGAAGAAGCGCTGGAAGCTCAGCATGTAAATTATCTGTGATACCAATATGGCCTGTAAACCCTTTAATCCAAGAACCATCAGCGTGGCGGAGAAGACCACCAAATCCGGAAGGTCCCGGGTTTCCAAGGCTGCCGCTACCATCAACATTTAACACGATAAAATCCTCCCTACTAGGATGCCAAGTAACCAAGCGAGGGGCATTAACATGGCTGTGGCTGACATGCTTACACATACTCACCAAGGAAGCACAATTACGGGTCCGATATTGCAGAGTAGGAAGCGAAAAATCTTCCTTAGCTACAACCATAGAATTGCGAGCTCGCCAAAGCCACCAGATAGCCGAAATGAAAAGAGAAGGGTCCTCTTGAGAGAGGCCATCTTTGAGCCAAGAGTGGACATTGGAGTTGTTGAAGAAGCTGGGGTCGCGGACACCAAGATAGTTCCAAAGCTGGACCGAAATATTACAGTCACGAAGGCAATGGAAAATATCCTCAACCGGGTGTTGACAACGGGGGGCACATAGTCACATTAGACATACCTCTTCGGTGAAGCATAGCAAGAGTAGGAAGAGAGTTATGGCATAGCGAGTATGAGAGGGTGTTTAATAACAATGGGCGTCTTTATTTACAAAGATTCAATACTACTTAAATGTTTCCTTCTTTTTTTAGGAAATTTAGATGTTTTTCTTTGCATAAAATTTCTCACCCGTGCATAGCACGGGTCAATTATTGTAGTGTATATATATATATATATATATATATATATATATATATATATATATATATATATATATATATACTATTTGGCCATCCAATATTTTAAAGTCATTTAAATCATTAAAGAAAAATTACATATACGTCGCACAAATTACACATACCAGTAATCTAACATATTAGTCAAAGGCCCTTTACATATCGAACACCAAAATATTTCGGGTTATTTTTTGTACCCCCATCACATTCAATTATACCCCCCACGAACCCTGCGAAAAGACATAATTGCCCTTCACAAAATTAAAAAAACCCAAACATATCCTGATATCAATTTTTTTTGGAAATCGGATTTATGTATTTGTGAGGTAAATCCGATTTCCACTGAAAATTTTAAAAAATTAAAAGCGAATTTATTTAAGGTGGGGGTAGATCCGTTTTTAAAAATAACAAAGCGGATTTAACTTAGGTGTGGGGTAAATCCGATTTTGTTCTTTTTAAAAGCGGATTTACCTTATGTGGGGGTATATCCGCTCTTAAAAAATTAGATACGAATTTCGACCGTCTTTTGATTCTGTTTAGTGTGTAGTTCGTTAACATGTGACGATGTTGTACGTCGAGCGAATAATTTAGGCTAAAAAATCGGTTTTCGGGCAACCTACTCAAATTGTAATGAAACCACAGTCATTAAATCCGAAAAAAAATCAAGGATCAAGACTCCTGAAGAAGAGACTTCTTTCAGGACAGGTGAGCTCAAAATCCCAAATTCTATCGTTTACTATTTTTTTATTACTGTTTTTATAATTTTTGGATTAGTTTTGACTCTTTAACGGATTTTTAGTAGCATTTTATAACCTTTTTTAAAAATTTAAATAAAAAACAATTATTTTTAACAAAATCGGATTTACCTTAAGTGGGGTAAATCCGATTTTCTTTTTTAGGGAAATCGGATTTATATAGCCCACTAGGTAAATCCGATTTTAAAAATAACAAAGCGGATGTACCCCCATCTGGGTAGATAAATCCACCTTTAATTAATCTCAAATCGGATTTACCTATTTATAAGGTAAATCTGATTGAGTCAAAATTATGGGGAGTATTTTGGGATTTTCATATTTGATAGGGGTATATTGTGATGTGGTGGGGGTATTAAAAAAGACCCAAATATTTCCTAACATCCATTTGGAGTCATTCACAGTAAAACCCAATAGTTTATGGGCACTTTTTTTTGTACCCCCTCATTAGACCCCATACCCCCATTTTACCATAAATCCCCAAAATACCCCTAATTTTTCGTTAAATTTTTTTTTTTAAATTTCCGGAAATACACATTTTTCGGAAGGAAGGAAGAAATATGGGTTTTCCAGAAATACCTCAAAAAGAGGTATTTCCGGAAACCAAAATGGCTTCCGGAAATACCTCTTTTTGAGGTATTTCCGGAAAACCCATATTTCTGCCTTCCGGAATTTTTAAAATTTTTTTTTTTTAAATTAAAAAAAATTACGTGAAATAATTAAATGTAACGAAACTCACTAAACTAATAAACAATAATAATACAGTATCAATACAGTAAAAATACAAAAAATGATACAACTAAATGTCCAAAAGCTGTAAAGCAGCCAACAGACTATCATAGACATCCCTAGGAATGCCGTCGACTGCCAAAAGACTATCATAGACATCCTGGACATGCCTAGCTGCTCTCTCCATCCTGGACTCTAAGGGAAGTGGACCAACATCCTCAGCAGCTGCAGGTGCATCCTCTAGAGGCGAAGGCGGAGCTAGAGGTGAAGGCGGAGTCGGAGTCAGGCGGGGAATGGACACCTGCAAGTACCATGGTAGGTACTCGTCATCACAAGCACCCTGGACGGGTGTCCGTCGACCGCTGTCCCTGAAAGCCCGCGCTGGGGACTGATAGAACATCAGCTGCTGTACTATAAACTCCTTAGATGGACGTGGGCCCGAAATAGGTGGATCAGAAATCTGCTGGACATATCCAAACTGCCAACGGACCCTGTCTGGCATATAAGGCACAACCACATTCCCCCACAGCAGCCAACCTCTGAATAATGAAATGTTGTGAAACCTGGAGCTACTGTCTGTGGTCGTCCCAGAGGCTCCATATGACCTGCTCCCTCTACAAGTCATCCAGAAGCTGCCGAAACTCCGGAAGCTTGATACTATCGCACTTCTTGTTCGCCCACCTGCTGCAACGTGGAAGTTCACTGACACCGAAGTCTTTCCGCACCACGATGGTGGGGAAATACTCATATATCTAGAACTAAAATAATTAAAAAAATAAATAAGTAATTATATAAATAAAAGTAATTAAAAAGAAATAAAAATAATTAGTTAATTAATTACCTGCAGCAGAGAAGCGTATCCGCCAATCTGCGATTCTCCCAGTGGCTAGCCATGTAGGAAGTGGCTCGCGTCGCTCTATGTTTCCTCCTCTGGTTGCCACTGAAAAACAAAAAAAAAAATTAAAACAAAATTTCAACAAAAAAAAATTCCGGAAATACCATTTTTTACGGTATTTCCGGAAGGTTAATTTCCAGGGAATTCCGAAAATACCTCAAAATGGCTTCCGAAAATACCTCTAAAAGAGGTATTTTCGGAATTCCCTGGAAATTAACCTTCCGGAAATACCGTAATTTGGCGTATTTCCGAAAATCTTTTCGAAAATACGTCTATTTTCGGGAAGTTTAGGGAAAAAAAACTTACTTTTTCCGGAAATATGATGGAATGAGGTCCCTAGTGAAAAGAAACTTACTTGGTTTTTTTATCATTTTTTAGGGGTATTTTGGTCCGTTTGGTCAATTTTGGGGGTATGAGGTACAATGGGGCGGTACCAAAAAAAAACTGCCTAGTTTATGGACTTAATTTATATACATTATCATTGTACAAGATTTTTTATAACATTAGCCAATCACAAAACAACACGTCATAAAAAAAAATTACAGCAACGGTATATATATATATATATAGACACACACACACGAACATTAACTCATAGTGTTTAGTTGAGTACTTTAATAATATCAATTAATCACAATTAATTTCCTAGAAAACCATTATATATATACAATAATTTTCAATATTGATTAATTTCAATCCTTGTAATCGATTAATTAATTAGTTTTATGTTAATCCCTCCAACTTCAAAAAGAAATCGCCTCAAGGTCCCTAGTGAAAAGAAACTCATGTAATTAAGTGCACGACAATGCTTTTTATTTTGGCACCAAATAATTATGTGGAAAACAAGAGTACATTTTTTTTGGTCCAACAAAACAAGAGTGCCTAATTTTATTTTCAAACCTCATCCCCTCCATCTTCTTGGGAAGGGGGTAAGCTAGTGCTTTTCATTAAATCTAGCCAGTGCTTTTTCTAATTGACTCCACTTCTGCTCCAATGTTCCAATGTACCCAATTGACATCCTTATCAAGCCAGGTGAAATTCCAGCAAGCTTCTGTTCCTCCTCATTCATCTCACTACTAGTGCTACTACCAGAACAAGACATAAGTGTCTCATAGTAGCCTAAGCTAACAGCCAAGAAACCAAATTGAGTATAGTTTTGCAAGTAGTTCATCAACTTGTTAGCTCTCTCCACAGTTTCCATGTCAATGCAAAGAATCCCACCATATCCATAATCCTTGTTGCCTATGGATTTCAACAATTCATGTTGTGGGTGATCTTCGAGGCCTGGGTAGATAACCTTGAGTCCTAATTTCTTGAGTCTTGTGGCAAACACCAATGCACGATGGCAATGTTCTTTCATCCTAAGGCTCAAATGTGGAATTCTCTCTGAGAGTTCAAATGCCACCTTAGCATTCATAGTTGGACCCAAAAGCATCAAGGGTCCTTGGCGAAGGTCCATCATTGAATTTACTATGCTTGCAGGACCACACACAGCTCCTGAATTTTGAAATTATAATCTCAGGATCACTTTAATTATTTTTTCGAGTTGCATGACAGAATATAATTATAACAAACACTGATTCATAACATTTAAATTACACTGTGGCTGACAAAAAAAAGATATAAGTAAATTAATAGGAGACTATCAATGGACAGAAACAACATATTGAGTTATTTTTATTCAACTTCGAATATTAAATGATGGTCATCGGTTAAACATATAGAGATAAATATTTTCTTGAGCAGGATATATAAAACATTGACTAATCAAAATTAATTAGGGTGAGGGGATATTTACTAATTAATTATACTTAGAGATATTATAAATTACTGATCAAAAAGAGATATTATAAATTGGAATTACATATTATTCAATATGATAAGAGTCAAATAGGATAATGTAACAAAAAAAAAAAGAGTCAAATAGGATAATGCATATGGTTAAAATAGTAAGAAGAAAGAAACCTGCAATAATATCAGCACCACCGCTGATAAACTTGGAAATGCTGTGAACGACGACGTCGGCTCCAAGTCGCGCGGGAGAAATGACCATGGGAGCAAAAGTGTTATCAACGATCACAATCACTCCTTTTTCATGCGCCAATCTGCTGAGTTCAGGAATATTGGCCACCTTAAGGCTAGGATTTGCAATGGATTCGAAATACAGTACCTTCGTTTTCCCTTCCACAATGGCATTATCCACCGCTTCCAAATCCCCAATATCAACGAAAGTGGTGGTTAACTTGCATGTCCTAGGAAAAAAATGCGTGAGAAGCGCATGGGTCCCACCATAAAGAGTGCTAGAAGCCACCACGTGGTCGTTGCTACTACAGAGGTGTAACAAAATAGAGGAGATCGCGGACATGCCGCTTGCGGTGCAGTAAGCGGCCTCGGTGCCTTCCAGCGCAGCCATATGACGGCCAAGGTTGAGAACGGTGGGATTGAAATGCCGGCTGTAGATGTAGTAATCTTTATCGGCGCCTAATTCGCCGGCAAACAACTGACGCAGGGTGTCGGAATCCATTACCGTGAATGTGGCGGAGGCCTCGATCGACATGTTGACGCCACCGTGTTCGCCGAACTCGTGACGCACGTTGGCTAATGCGGCAGCGGGATCCACGTCAGTGTTAGCGTCCCTCCATAGCGTCATCTTCTTGGCGTCATTGCCCTCTACGACGTCGTCACGGCTCTTGCGGCGGGAGCCGTTCACCAAGGTATCCGCCATGGGTTTGGGAAACGAGAATGGATGGATAAGAGAGTGAGGAGGTCAGAGAGAGAGAGGTTTGCAATTGGCAAATGGAATTGATTTGTTGATTTCCTACTCCCTATTTATCTTTCTCGTAACGTAGGATCATGTTTAATTTTCCAAGCCGTTGAATCTGGACGTCATTTTTCTACGTAGGTGAATCTAGACTAAATTCCACGTATTGTGAGTATTTAGGGAGTGGTCAAAGATTTTGTTTCTTTTTCCTTTTATACGAGTACATTTTTGTTTCTTTTTTTGACCAAACAAATATATTTCCGTTTCTAGAAATATATAAAAATAGTTTAACGACTTGTCAAAAAAAATAGTTTTTTTTGACCAAAAAAAAGTTTATCGTACGTATATATAGATTTTAAAATAATTTTTTTACTTATCTTTGTAGTATTTTAAATTATTGTTTGGTCAAAAAAAAGTATTTTAAATTATCCGACTAAAATTAGGATTTTTACATTTAATCTATATCTTTTTTTTACCAAACATTTAATCTATATCTATGTGTGTATCGATCAATCTATATTATACGTATTATATATATATATATATATATATATATATATATATTTATATTATGGGTTGCTAACTTACGCCTACTTGAAAAATAGAAGGCATCCTACACCTTTTTTGATTTAGACAAAAAAACCAATTCTTACATTCAAAAAGCCACTTTAGTGAGTGGATAGAAATGTAATTTAGAAATTCTAATTTAAAATTTAATTCCTCTTTCTTATCATAATTAATGTCTATCACACTCTCTCTCTGCACAATTAATTTTTCTCTTAAATAATCTAAGAGTTATAATAAACGTATGAGCTCAAACTCAATTTTGTGTCCACTTGGAGGTAGCTAACACAACTCTTCTTGGCTCGGTTCAACCCGTCGAGATTGAAACCCAAGTCAGAGGAGGTTCGACAATGAGAAAATGAGACTCTCCGAGAGTATGTTGAGCGGTTCAACAAAGAGGCTGCCACCGTCAGGAACTTAGGCGACAAAATGAGGTTGTTTTTCTTGAAGGGCGGGCTCTGGCATGGTAGCTTGTTCCAGGTAAACATCAAGGAGGGGTCTTGGAACCTCTCCCACCCCTTCTACGGGAGAGTGACGAACTATATGCCTCTGCATGGTGTAGTTCGGGCATGGTGCTAGCTCGTACCGAGGCCACTTCTTTCAATCTGCGTGAGGCGCTTTCTTGCTGCACTACGCTTGCTCCCGACCATTGAGTAGGTCTAGTAATTGTTGTACAACATTTGTTGGGATGGTGATGGTCTCTTGGAGAACCAGTCCTACGAGTCGGACCTGAGCACTCTCCTCCCCCAGGGGAAGGGTCACGGCAACGCCTTCTAGGGAGGCTCCGCATGCCCGGGGTCTGGCGGGTGGTCGGTCTTCCACGTGGCGCCATGTGTTGTAGGAATGAAGGATGTGGGGTGGGAAAGCGTCGGGGCGCCCATCGTGGGCTTCCACTGTGGTCGCCAACTGAACCGTACCTTAGCTGTCTTGGGTAGGCCGAGCTGAGTTGTAGGTCGTCTTGATTCCTTTAAAGTCGGGGCGGAGCCCGGAGTCGGGTTGTACCTGCAAAGACACTCTGACGCCCAAGTTATATAGGGAGTAGAAGTCAAATCTGGGTGTGATGTGATGGAAAAAGTGTACCTGTTAATGGGGTTGACCCGTATTGAAAGAGTACGCGACGCGAGCCTGTCGTTGGATCCGGCGAAGAAATCTCAGCCATTGGTAATCGTCTAGGCGTGTTTCAAGCGCCTTCTTAGGCAGAGCGGTGTTGTTTGGGTCGGTCTCGGCTCACCATGAAGATTGGGTTCGTGGCCCAGTGCGGAAAAATTTTGTTTAATGCAAATAAATATAATATAAAATTTTCGTTTAAATTATGTTTTAATAATAAAAATTTCGTTTAATGCAAATAAGTATAATAGAAAATTTTTTTTTTGTAAGTTACATAAATACAATAAAAATATAAAATAACTTATATTAATCATTTAAGAAAAACATTAATTGCGGAGAGAGAGAGAGAGAGAGTGCTACATTAATTGTGAGAAGAACAAATAATGAATGTATGATTCAATGATCAAGATTAAAACAAGAAGTCATGTGACTTTTTTAAGTGGTAATGTGATAACAAAACAAGTTCTGATCATCTATTTAGTGTTATACAGTTCAGATTTACTCCCTACATTCTCTAATTTTAAAACTCTTCGTACGTGGAAGTAGGCGTGGCCCCATCATGGCTGACAACCGACTTTGAAGTGTTGTGTGAAACCCAAGAGTACCGTTTTAAAACATTGTCTAGAAGATTAAATAAAAAAAGGTTGTCATTGACCTTTTGACAATGGTTTTGAAGTGTTGCCTATAAAAATATTAAAAGAAAATTGAACCTACCAACAGTTTCAAAAAACCGTTGTGTGTTATCACCTAAGAAAACGATTTGTTTTTGCATTGCAAAGTTAGGCACTATCGTAGCCTAAAAATGTTGTAGTGGATTGTGCTTTTTTTATGAGCATTGAGTATGAAATTTTGTCTTCCTTTTGTATGAATTGTTTGACTATCGGTCATTCCACTAACATTTGTAATAGAAGGGTACACGGTGGTGTGGAAAATAATAAGGAACAAAAGATCCCAGAAAATGTTGCTCCGCCAAAACTGGTTTCTACATATATTCTTAACTACTTTCCTTTTGTATAATCTTTAAAAACTTTTTATACTTTTTTTCTTTAATGAGTACTTGCGCCGACCCCCTTTTTATGACTTTATTTTGGTCAATATGCACCAACAGATATTAGAAACATACTTGAATTGATGTTTATATTTTTATTTTAGTCTCGCTTTTTAGTATTTGATTGTAAATAGTATTTAATAAATATCTAGAAGATGACAAACATTTGTTTCTGTTCGGTACCTTGCTATTGGGTTCGGACCCCGAGGTCGCAGTTGGTAGAAGTGCTTGTTGAAGTCGGACTCCCCAAGGATGAATTCATCTGGAGTCGTCTCACCCCAAGGTTGGAGCGTGGCGGGGTTGGTACCTGTAGACACTCTGATGCCAAAGTCAGCAAACAGAAGTGAGGGAGAGGTACTTATGAGAGAGCGTACCTGGTTTTGGAGGGTGACCCTGTATTTATAGACGTGGTGATAGGGGGTTGTGCCTCGCCTAGGTCAAACCTGGGCCATTGGATCAATCTGTGTCGATCCTGATCGTTGATCTTGGCATCGCCTTTGCAAGTCGTTATTGGGCCGGATCCAATGCTGGATTGGGCCGCTTGGCCCAGTCCGGAACAGTTTCTTTTGTTCTGTTTGTTGGAATTTCATGGTTCAACTTAAATCCAGACTTACGGACATATATGAACAATAAAAATGTTGATTGTTCTCTTTTATGATTTGTTTAAAAATTTAGTTAACAATAGCGTGTGCTATAGTGATATACGCTGAATATGGATTTTGTTAATTTTCCTTTTTAATT
Organism: Astragalus membranaceus; assembly: GCA_039519185.1. NCBI lineage: Eukaryota > Viridiplantae > Streptophyta > Magnoliopsida > Fabales > Fabaceae > Astragalus > Astragalus membranaceus. The sequence goes on from CM076848.1 coordinate 52,112,137, forward strand.
TCATAATCTTTTTATTTAATTTATTGTTATAATTTAATTTTTAATTCACAGTTATAAGACTGTATTTTACACAAACCAGATTTGCCGACCTATATATGCATCACACGAGTATTAAGGCTAGTTTAAGTTTTATATCACATTCACGACACATCAACAAAAATTAGATTTGGCAGTGAATTTTCCTCAGGATCAACAAACATGTTGGGAAAAAATTGCATATGTCAACAACAATTACTAGTTGTTGGGATACAAAAAAATCTTTTATTAACAACATCGTTATGACCGACAAAAACATGTTTACTCCAATAGTGACAAAATTTGTTTGGAATAGCATAACCATTTGCCAAGAACACAATGAGTTATTGGCAAATGTATATATATTTATCAATAATGTCTTATGTCGCTTGAAAAAGGTACATATCTAGGCCAACCATTTTATTTGATGTTGGGGTAGTATTGTGCCGACATTGAGACATCATCAAGATCTACATAACAATCTATAGTTATCATTTCCACACATCATGTTCAAATACCAACAATTCATGGAAGAAGTCCTGAAGACAATACTCACTGTGAAGCTCAATTGAAAGGAAGATATATCACGAAGTATATTGCTCCATGGTTTTTGTCCCATTGAGTTTTCCTAGAAAGGTTTTTAACGAGGCAGTTTCCCCATAAAGAATATTGTACTTTTTTTCGGTCTAAGAATTTTTCCCACTGAGTTTTTTCTTAGTAAGACTTTAATGAGGCATATCATTAATAAACATCCAAGAGGGAGTGTTGTAAATATATTGGATGTCTATCTATATTCCTATGATGCTCTTGTAACTCCTATTAGTAAAAGGCTTTCATTCAATATAATTGCTCTTCATTGTATATGTTAAAAGGCACATTATGTTTTCATTTGTAGGTTACAAGGCTTGTGTCCTATAAATAGGACTTATATGACATTGTAAATCACACCTTCAAGAGTAGAATACAAAAGCTCTCTTCTTCTCTAATTCTCTTCTTCTATTCATCTAGAGTCTATTATAATGGTTATATCTTACTCTTGTTTTGGTCTATTTCATAACAATAACCAAATAGTAGCTTACATCTAGAGTCTATTATAATGGTTATATCTTACTCTTGTTTTGGTCTATTTCATAACAATAACCAAATAGTAGCTATTTCATATTGTTATTTTTATATCATTGAGTTGTGTATAATTTAATTTGAATTAATAGAGTAAAAAAATTAAATATAATATTAGATATCATTAAGTTATAGTGACTCACTCTTTTTTACTATCTTTCATATACTAGTGCAAAAAAGGGATTTAAAGTCAAGCATTGGCCTTTTAAAGTCAGGCACCGGCTTGACTTCTATTAAGGCGACTTCGTATGTCAGGAGCTTTAAAGTCAGGAGATGGCTCGACTTCATATGTTCGTTTTTAAGTCGCGCGTTTAACCGCCTGACTTCAAATATCTATCTGAGCATGACTGAGGTCGCGATTTGAGAAGTGAGGAGTGGAGAAGTCACGATTTGGAAAGCTCGCGATTTGGGGTTTTAGGGTTCTTGCTCGCGGTGTGTTCGATTCTTGTTGCATCTAGAACGAAAATGAAAACCCTTGAGAAGAAAACGAAAACGAAAGCTAGAATGAAGAAAACGAAAACGAAAGCTAGAATGAAGAAAACGAAAACGAAAGCTAGAATGAAGAAAACGAAAACAAAAGCTAGAATGAAGAAAACGAAAACGAAAGCTTACCTAAATGTGGTCGATTCTGCCATTGCAATATTCGATTAGGGTTCTACCATTGCAAAAAGTAACCACTGTTGAACTAAAACGAAAGCTTACAAAAAGTTAGGGTTCAAATCGTAACCACTGTTGAACCAGCGTCGTCTAGAATCGTTCCAAAGAGACGGTGGTGGTCTTGGGGAGTGACGGTGGTGAGGGTTTTGTGAGAGCAGTGGTGAGGGTGAGTGCGAGAATGATGGAAGCAAGAATGAGAGAATGCGGCAGTGAGAGGCTGAACGTGAGAGTGAGAGAATGCGTGAGAGAATGAAATCAGATAGAGTTTTTTATTTTTAATTGTTAATTACTTTTGAAGTCACGCTATATACCGGCTTGTCTTAAAATGTTAAAAGTTTTCATTTTTAAAGTCATGCATCTTTACACTTGACTTAAAAACACGAGTGCCAAATAAAAATTTTCATCTTAATTACAAGTTTGCCACCGCCTCTGAGTATAAAGTCGGCCATCTGAGCGATTGACTTTAAATGTCTAATTCTTTTCCTATTTTTCCACTAGTGATAATAATTTAAATAATGATTAAAAGTTTAATTTTAATTTTTCATATAATAATATCTGTTAATAAATTTTAAAATTGAACATAATAAATTGGTAAATAAATATTTTTCATTTAACATTTTTTTGTTACCATTTTGAAAATAATTCAACAATATTTTACTATAAATAATAAAGTAATAAATGTTCTATTTATTTATTTATTTATTTTAGTATTCATTAAAATTAAATTAAATACTTTGTCGAGGTGTCAGAAATTTAATATTTAATTTTGCAACACTAATAAATTTGAATGTTGGCGCTAAAAAATTTGGAACTTTTAGAACCCACTTTCAAAGTCCAACTAACTACCCTGAACTTCACTTGAAGTCTTGAACAAACCAACTTTTTTATTTATTAATTGAACCGACCAACTTTCCCCTTTATATCTACAAATTTTCTTTAAGTTGCATATGTGAGGTGAAATAGATTCATTACGGATGTGCATCAAATGGATGGCCATGTTTTGCTCCTATATTGCAAATGAAAAGTTCTACTTCTTAACAATAAAGGTATGTTCAAAAGGAAAAATGTAAAATTTGTTTTGTCTGGGAATATTTACATGTATTGAACATCATATAGAGTCTTGGCCAAGGGTAGGGGGGTTCAAAATCGAACCAACTCAATAGAAAACCGCAAACCGAACTAACCCAAACCGTAAACCACGAAATCATTTCGTTTTTTTTTCAATCAACCGCGCGGTTTATTAGTTCGGCCCGCGGTTTTTGTTCCACCAACTGAATCAAACCAAACCGCAAGTAACACTAAAGCTTATTGACTTACAATCTTCCTTACTAACTTATTAGCCCAAATCGAACTAAAACCCAACTCTCACTCACTAGCCCAAATCCATTTGATTCATTGACTCACTTACAAACAATCCATATTGTTATGATATATTTAAAAATTACAATAAAACATTTAACTCAAATTCTTTTAAAGATGGCTGTAGCTAGGGGTGTGCATGGTACAAAAACCATACCATATTGTACCATACTTTTTAAAAAAAGTGGTTATAGTATTCTGCTTTGTGAAAACTGGTTTGTTATTGTTAAGTGGATCGATACCAGTTTAAAATTGGTTCAGAACCAGTTTTGCTTTTAATTAAATAAACCAACTTGTAGTCTGTAGGTAGGTCGGTTCAAAAAAAAAACTTCCAGCTTTATATCACTATAGATAATTCTCGACATATATATGCAGGTATTCCACCGCTATGATAACTTCAGCCACGTAAAATTTGTAATTGAATATTTATTTATTTTCCATCAAATTAAACATAAATCCCCTTATATTAATCCAACATCTACTTTTCCCATTTTTAGCGCCAAATCGCCCCCCCACCCCCCACCCCCCTCCCCCCTACCCCCCCCCCCTTTTCTTCTTTTTTTCATTTTTTTTAATACATAAAAATTTAGAAAAAAATTTTTACTACAAAATGAGTAAAGTATAATTGAATAGGTGGAAAATGAAAATAAATTTCGTGATAAATTATGTAAAGTTTGTTCCTCAGTAACCTGTTTGGTGAAAAAAAATCATAACGAAATGAGTAAAGTACAATACTAACCCTATATATTAATACACTATCTACTTTACACCATTCATCTCTATCTATTAATACAAGATCTACTTTTACCCATTTTAGCGCCAAATCCCCCCTACCCCCCACCCCCTCCCCCCCTCTTTTTCTTTTTTTCATTTTTTTTTGAATACATAAAAATTTAGAAAAAAAATTTTACTACAAAATGAGTAAAGTATAATTGAATAGGTGGAAAATGAAAATAAATTTCGTGATAAATTATGTAAAGTTAGCCCGACTGGTGTTGTGTGATTCAGACCCAACCTTAATAAATTAACTTTTGCTAGATTCTTATCATAGCAAGTAGTAGCTCTTTTGCTTAAGGATAATACTTAAAAGTGCGAAGACAAAATGTCACGAACGTTAAATGACAGGCCCGACTGGTGTTGTGTGATTCAGACCCGAGGTTAACAAAGTAACTTTCGTACAATTCGTATCGTACCAAATAGTTGCGTTGTTTTCTTAAGGGTAATACTTAAAAGTATGAAGACGAAATGTAGAAACATTAAATGACAAGCCCGACTGGTGTTGTGTGATTCAGGCCCGACGTTAATAAAGTAACTTTCATAAGATTTGTATCGTACCAAAGAGTAGCGTTGTTTTCTTAAGGATAATACTTAAAAGTACGAAGATGAAATGCATAAACTTTAAATAACAAGCCTGACTGGTGTTGTGTGATTCTGGTCCAATGTTAAAATTTGATCTATAAATATATTAGGTTTGTTCCTCGATAATCGAATAGGTGGAAAATGAAAATAAATTTCGTGATAAATTATGTAAAGTTTGTTCGTCAGTAACCTGTTTGGTGAAAAAAAATCATAACAAAATGAGTAAAGTACAATTTCTTTGAGGATGTATGATATTTTGATATTATGAAAGAGCTTTATTTTTTATTTTGCATCGTAAGTAATTTTAGAGAACAAAAAACCGAAATCTAATCCAAAGTAAACTGTTTTTTTAAAAAATTTCCGGAATTACCTCAAAAGAAGATAATTCTGAAAGCCAATTTTTTGAACTTTTCGGAATCACCTCAAAGGAGGTATTTCCGGAAGCCAATTTTGACTTCCGAAAACACCTCTTTCGAGGTGATTTCGGAATGTTGCGTGTTTTGAGACACTTCGGTGTTCGAAAAAAAATTAACCGGTCAAATACTCAAAATATCATTTTGTGCCAATTCTTCTTCCTCCTTTCTTATTCTATGTTGTAACACCAATAGTACACAGCCATTTTTTGGTGAATTCACTTAGCCGCGTCATTGTTACCACCCCTCCCCCCTTACCCCCCCTCCCCCTACCCCCCTCTTCTTCTTTTTTTCATTTTTTTTTGGAATACATAAAAATTTAGGAAAAAATTTGATCTATAAATATATTAGGTTTGTTCCTCGATAATCGAATAGGTGGAAAATGACAATAAATTTCGTGATAAATTATGTATGGTTTGTTCCTCAGTAACCTGTTTGGTGAAAAAAAATCATAACGAAATGAGTAAAGTACAATTTATTTGAGGATGTATGATATTTTGATATTATGAAAGAGCTTTATTTTTTTCAGGCCCAACGTTAATAAATTAACTTTCGCTAGATTCTTATCAATACAAGTAGTAGCTCTTTTGCTTAAGGATAATACTTAAAAGTGCGAAGACAAAATGCCACGAACGTTAAATGACAGGCCCGACTGGTGTTGTGTGATTCAAGTCCGACGTTAATAAAGTAACTTTCATAAGATTTGTATCGTACCAAAGAGTAGCGTTGTTTTCTTAAGGATAATACTTAGAAGTACGAAGATGAAATGCATAAACTTTAAATGACAAGCCTGACTGGTGTTGTGTGATTCTGGCCCAACGTTAAAATGATGAAATGTAGAAACATTAAATGACAAGCCTGACTGGTGTTGTGTGATTCAGGCTCAACGTTAATAAAGCAACTTTCATAAGATTTGTATCGTACCAAAGAGTAGCGTTGTTTTCTTAAGGATAATACTTAGAAGTACGAAGATGAAATGCATAAACTTTAAATGACAAGCCTGACTGGTGTTGTGTGATTCTGGCCAAACGTTAAAATTTGATCTATAAATATATTAGCTTTGTTCCTCGATAATCGAATAGGTGGAAAATGAAAATAAATTTCGTGATAAATTATGTAAAGTTTGTTCCTCAGTAACCTGTTTAGTGAAAAAAAATCATAACGAAATGAGTAAAGTACAATTTCTTTGAGGATGTATGATATTTGATATTATGAAAGAGCTTTATTTTTTATTTTGCATCGCAAGTAATTTTAGAGAACAAAAAACCGAAATCTAATCCTATCGAAACCAAAGTAAACTGATTTTTTTAAAAAATTTCCGGAATTATCTCAAAAGAAGATAATTCCGAAAGCAAATTTTTTGAACTTTCCTTGCGTGTTTTGAGACACTTCGGTGTTCGAAAAAAAATTAACCGGTCAAATACTCAAAATATCATTTTGTGCCAATTCTTCTTCCTCCTTTCTTATTCTATGTTGTAACACCAATAGTACACAGCCATTTTTTTGTGAATTTACTTAGCCGCGTCATTGTTACCACCCGGGGTATGTCCATGTCCTAGTACATACTAATACTAACTAGTAATAATAAAAGTGTAGAAGCAAATGTGAATTTTAGGAACTCATTTTCTTCTCTGAAGCCAAGATAAGCTTCGCTTGCCCTGTGAATGAGATTGAATAAAAACTTAAAATTAAAATTATATGAAAATAAAAAAATGGAAAATGAATTGAGAAAAGGGAACAGGGGAGAATGGAAAAAGCAGTTTAGAAAATATTGAGAATAGGAAAAAACAAAAGTGGTAGTTGCAGAGGCTAGAGTGAGAGACTTGGAACTCAACGTAGAGGAGGAGGGTGGAGACTGGAGAGGAAGGTGTGGCCGAACATCTCTGCACAAAAGTGGAATTTTACCGGTTTAATGGTTTGGAATCCCGAATTTCCAGTTTTTAATGAAACAAATTCGGATCAGTTTTTGCCAATTCAGTATGGGCTTTATTGAAATGGTCCAGTATGGTTTTGTTAATGGTACTGGTGTACCGGTAATTTTGCACAAGCCTAGCTGTAGCTATCTTAAAAGATTTATGTTAGCTGTTTTTTATTTTAGTTAATTTTAACTCCATTTTAAATTATGTTTTGTCTCAGAAAAAACGGAACCAATCCAAACCGCATTGGTTTGGTTTGATTTTCTTAGGAAGCCAACCGAACCAAACTGCACCGCGAACACCGACTCAGATGAAACTCTTGAAATTTTCCTATTCACTCTAATGGTTGTTTCTTCTGTTTTTTTTGTTAGCGACTAATCACTACAAGAACAAGGCTGATTTTCTACGAACGTTTCCAACAGACAAATATTCCATCGCTATTTGCGATAGATTTGTGACAGAAGATTCGTCGCAACTCTTCCACAAAAAACACGCTAAAATTCCCTCCTAATATTTCCGACGGAATTGAATTTCGTCGCTAATTTCCGACGTAAATTTTCGTCGGAATTCCATCTCAAGCTATCAAATGTTATTTAAACAGACTTTAAGCCCTCGAACCCTCATTTCACCTGCACTCATCCCTCACTCTCTCCTCCTTCGACCTCCAATACACAACCGCGCCGGAAACCACATACCCGTCCACCACGGTGTTGTTCTCCTTCCCCTTCTCCCTCTCAGCGCCTCAAACCTCAAACCCCCAAATCCCTCCTTCACTACAAAAAAATTTTGAACTAACGACACAACGTCTGTCATTACATACATAATTGTGGGGAGGAGAACCTACCACATATAGAACTAACGACACAACGTCTGCGATTACATACAACCCTCAAACCACGTAGAGATTTTTTCTTCCTCTTAACCTCCTAATCAAATTTGTTTTTATTTTGACAGGAATCAATTTTACTTTTTATGTGGTCCTTTATGATTAGATACATCATTGTATTTTTTGCTTAAAATGTTTATTTAAGATTACAAAAAAATGAAAAGGGCTGAAAAAAACTGAAAAGGGATAGAAAAATAAACTGACCCAGCAAGGCCCAAACCCGCCTAAACCCAACCAAACAACCCAAGTGCATATCAATCCAAACCCGCCCCGCCTAAACCAAGCCCAATTATAGTCAAAATTGGGCCAGTTTTTACTCTTTTTGGTTTGCCTCGGCTTGGGCCTATTGGGCTCAAATCCAACCTAACCCAAGTGACTAGGCCTATATAGGGACAATAATTCCTCCTACTTCAAAATACCATTAATGAGTAACGCGTGCGCCTTTTTTTTCTTCTGGGTTTAAGAAGGGTCAAAACCTAACTTTCGATTCGGTTCGGAAACTAAGTACCGAGTGTGTTTTCTTGACTAATCAAACACACATACACCCCCTTTATGACTTTTTAGCAAGTTCAGAGGTTTGGGACCGAACAAGGTCGACAGTTTGGGACTGAACCTGTTTCGGATCAGAAGTAACAAATTACCGTAACTTTTGAAATGGTGAAATTATGTGTGTTTGATATTCTGTGAGTTTGATTTATCAAATATCAAAAACTCTGTTTGTTAATTATAGTGATAAAATGTAACTCATATATAACTATGGAGAAAAGACTACTCATATATAAATGGCAAAATATCTCCTGAGGTCCCTTAACTTATTTTCAGGTAACGAATAGGTCCCTTAACTTTTTTTTGAACTATTAGGTCCCTTAAGTTTTAAAAACGCTGCGTCGTTGCCCTTTTTAACAGTTTTTGTTTAACTCCGTTACAAAAACGCCTATCTGGCTTCTAGAATGCTTATGTGGCTTTTTTTTTATGTTTACGTGGCAATTTTATTTGCTGACTCATTATTTTATAATTATTTTTAATTAAAAACTTAAAAAGACTCCTCTATTTTCTTCTTCATTCGTTCCTTATCATCTGCCATGGAAGCTGTAACACCCCTTTTCTACCCGGTAATTTATTTACTAAAAATCAGAGTTTCTTTTTTTTTTTCTTTAAAAATCATATTTCACCACATGGGATGTCACACATAAATCCACACAAAATTATGCATCAATATAAGATAGTTTCATCGTCAATAGTAACGCGATACATAGCACATCACGACTGGGGTGAGCTCAAAACGCTCAATTCAATCAACATAATAAAAACTCAGCATCTACGCAGCGGAAAGTCATAAAAACATCAACTACAACAGTTCAATCATCATAAAAACTAAGGTTCATCCCCCCCACTGAGTGCTACGTATCAGAGCAGACGACCAGACTCAGCTAGCGAAGGTACCTAAGCCTTCACCCGAGATCACCTCCACGTTACCGCATAGGGGTAACATTCAAACAGAAAGGGTGAGTTCATCTAACATTATAATAGTGCATATGATAAGTATTATGCTAGAGCTACAACGCTATATAAACCACATCGCAACATCAAATCAGTCATCACTGTAAGTCATCACAATGTCATGAACATGTATGAAATGCAACCCATCACAACGGGCGTATGCATGTGGTACCTGTCATCATCGTCACAAAATAGCCTTTATGGCATCATCGTCACTAAATAGCTTTTATGGCGTCATCGTCACTTGTTTATGCACATGAGATGCATGAAGCACCATGATATGCACCAGGGACAGTCACATGCAATCACAATCAACTTAGTGATCCATCACTTACCAATTTGCCAATGAAAGGCACATCACCTGTCAGGTTATCATCACACATATCATTGCCACTAACACTCATCGTCATTAATATCATCATCGCTAATAGCCTTTATGGCGTCATCGTCACTGATAAAACCGTAACTTATATTCATCATCAATACCATCGTCAATCATAATAATAGCCACTAGGGCATTGTCGTCAAAAATATCAACACATCATTATTGACACCGGGACACTAATATTACCGATTACACCAAAATGTTACTCCAGCTCACGACACCAAAAAGGGTTTTAGACACCGAAAATATTTTACAACGCCAACAACAACGACCACCGGGGACAGCCACTTGAGGCGCCAAGAAACCATCAGAAAAATAATAATTTTTACCTTAAAATAGAATATACCGGTAGGAAACTGAATAAGCTTCACAACGCACTTTGAAACACTTAAAACGGACACCCGAGTCAAAAGATATGTCAAAAACAAAACCGGGGAAAAATTGAGGAATATCCTGAAAATGGCACCCAGGCACTGGGCGCCGAACAGGCAACACGCAACACAAACACAAGGCGCCCTTGGCGCCCCTGCGCCAAGACACAGCGCGCAACACACACGGAAAACTGGCGCCCATGGCGCCCCTACGCTAAGACAGCGCGCAACGCCCAGACACAGGCGCCCAGGCACAGGGCGCCAAGACACAGAAACACGCACCCACACACACAGCAACGCACTCACACACCTTGGCACACGGCGCCAAAAACAGAATGGCAACAACTTGGCACACGGCGCCCATGCACTGGGCGCCAAAAACAGAATGGCAACAACTTGGCACACGGCGCCCACACCCAGGGCGCCAAACACAGGAACCCACGCACAGCACACTGGCACACAGAGACACACCCAGACACGGCGCCCAGGCACTGGGCGCCAAAAACAGCAACAGAACACCAGGCCAACATAGACAGGCACGGCGCCCAGGCACAGGGCGCCATTTCCTGCGACACAAACACCACACGCAACACACTCAAACACGACGCCCATGCACTGGGCGCCTAAAACAGAACATGCACAAGACATCCAACGCAACACAATTGGCCACGACGCCCATGCACAGGGCGCCAAAAACAGCACCACGCCAAGACACCAAAACGCAACATCCTTGGCCACGGCGCCCATGCACAAGGCGCCAAAATCAGCACACTTAGACATGGCGCCCAAGGCGCCTTTCACAAATTCTTGATTCATCATCAAATTAAAACACCAAGGTTAAATCACCAACATGAACATCAATTATCATAGTCCACCCAATTAACATCAATTGAAGACACCATCAACAAATATTCAAGCACTTGGCATGCAAATCATGGATTTTCAATCACAAGGCATTTTTTTCTCCAATTAGCACATTCATGTTATCTCTATCATCTAATCAATATCAAATCAAATACTAGGCATCATAGGTCTAAGCCCCTACCCTAATACCTGTCATACCCACCATTATAGTGAAAGAGAGATCTCACCATTACCTTAATTGTTAGGATTAGGAGACCCTGGAGAGAAAGTCACCAACAGAACACAGCAACGCAGCTTCTCTTCTTCTCCTTTGGACTATGCGAACTCCTCTTCTTCTCCTCCCTTGGGATTCGCGCCGCCCCTCCTTCTCTCTTTCTCTCCTCTTCGCAATTTCTTTCATTTCTTTTGCACAAATGAGCCAAAACCCTAAATTTTAGGTTTAAATATGCGCCTAGTCTAGTGGGCATGGATCGCGGGCTTTCCTTCAGCTTAAGCCCAATTTAATTAGTGCCACCACTTCCTAATGAAATACCACACCTTAATATAACTTATAATTTTAATTATACCAATTAAATAAATAAATAAATAATTGAATACCTAAATATTTAATTAAATAATTTAATTAAATATTTGGGCGTTACAACTCTCCCCCACTTAGAATGTTTTCGTCATCGAAAACTCCCCTGAATCAAACAGCTCTGGATAGGACTCCCGCATCTTGCTCTCCAACTCCCAAGTCATGCTCTCACCGGCAGCTCCTAGCCAGACCACCTTCACCAATGCAATTTCCTTGCCTCTTAACACCTTCACCTCATGGTCTTCAATCCGCACAGGCATAGTCTCCACCGTGAGATTATCCCGCACCTCCACATCATCCATGTGGATCACATGAGATGGATCCGAAACATACTTCCGAAGTTGCGACACATGAAACACGTCATGCAAATTCGAAAGATTTGGCGGTAAAGCCACTCTATACGCCACATTTCCAACTCTCCCGGAAATCTGATAAGGACCAATGAATCTAGGAGTGAGCTTCTTCGACTTCAAAGCACGGCCAACACCGGTCACTAGAGTGACTCTCAAAAATACATGCTCACCTTCCTGGAATTCTAAATCTTTTCTCCTTTTGTCGTGATAACTCTTCTGACGACTCTGCGAAGCCTTCATCTTCTCACGGATCAACTTTATCTTCTCGGTCGTCTCCCAAACAATTTCTGGCCCAAGCACCACACTCTCTCCAGACTCATACCAACACAACGGGGTTCTACACTTCCGACCATACAATGCCTCAAAAGGTGCCATCCCGATACTAGAATGGTAACTATTGTTGTACGTGAACTCAATCAGCGAAAGGTAGGAATCCCACGAACCTCCTTGTTCCAGAACACAAGCCCTCAACAAATCTTCTAATGACTGAATTGTTCTCTCTGACTGACCATCTGTCTGAGGATGATACGCCGAACTCAACTTCAGCTTAGATCCCAACTTTTCTTGCAAACTCTTCCAAAAATCTGAAGTGAACCTCGGATCTCTATCTGAAACAATACTCTTCGGAACACCATGCAATTTCACAATTTCTTTGACATAAACTTCTGCTAACCTCGACACCGGATAAGTGATATTAATAGGAACAAAGTGAGCAGACTTCGTTAACCTATCAACGATCACCCAAATAGCATCGTGACCTCTAACTGTATGCGGCAATCCCGTCACAAAATCCATCGAAATGCTATCCCACTTCCACTCTGGAATTTCCAACGGTTGCATCAATCCAGCAGGCTTCTGATGCTCCACCTTCGACTTCTGACAAGTCAAACAGGCATACACAAATTGTGCTACATCCCTCTTCATACCATGCCACCAAAACATCTTCTTCAGGTCTTGATACATCTTTGTCGCTCCAGGGTGGATACTCAACTTACTTCGGTGACCCTCTTCCAAAATTGTTTTCCTCATTTCTACATCATCCGGAATGCAGATCCTACCACGGAACCTCAACACACCTTGGGAATCCAACTTGAAATCTTCATTCTCAGATTGACCAATCCCATTCATTAAATCCACCAACTTAACATCTGATTTCTGAGCCTCTCTGATGCTGCCCAGAAAATCATTATCGATCCTTAACATTCCCAGCTTGACACTATGAGGTGTCGTCCTACAAACCAGACTTAGATCTCTGAATTCCTCAATCAACTCTAACTCTTTGACCATCATCGCCGACACATGCAAAGACTTCCGGCTCAAAGCATCAGCCACGACATTAGCTTTGCCTGGATGATAGTTCAAACCGAAATCATAGTCTTTCAACAATTCCAACCACCTTGCTTCAGCTCCAAAAACTCTATCTCCTTCTTCCCTCGGACATCTTCCGGAAAATATTTCCTCAGAAACTCTCTGCTGAACACCTCCTAAGTAACCTCCTCCTGAACAGACTCTAACCTCTGCCTAGTAGCCAACCACCAATCGTCGGCTTCCTCTGCCAGCATGTGTGTACCAAAACGGACCTTCTGCTCCACAGTGCAGTCCATCACCCTAAAAATTCTCTCGATCTCCTTTAACCAGGCCATGGCACCGTCTGGATCATACTTGCCCTTGAAAGTGGGCGGATTCTCTCTCCGGAATGTAGTCAGACTCCGAAACCCAGCGATCTCTCCAGCATTCTGCTGATTCTGCACGGCCTGAGCCATGGCAGCTAAAGCAGCAACAATCGCAGTGTCGTTCCTCCCAGCCATATCAACTCAAGCTGCAACCCAAAAACAACAGTTAGAATAAGTCGACAATACTAGATTGTCAAAGACTGGACAACTGGCCGGACAGACCGAACTTTTGCTCTGATACCACTAATGTAACACCCCTTTTCTACCCGGTAATTTATTTACTAAAAATCAGAGTTTCTTTTTTTTTTCGTTAAAAATCATATTTCACCACATGGGATGTCACACATAAATCCACACAAAATTATGCATCAATATAAGATAGTTTCATCGTCAATAGTAACGTGATACATAGCACATCACGACTGGGGTGAGCTCAAAACGCTCAATTCAATCAACATAATAAAAACTCAGCATCTACGCAGCGGAAAGTCATAAAAACATCAACTACAACAGTTCAATAATCATAAAAACTAAGGTTCATCCCCCCCACTGAGTGCTACGTATCAGAGCAGACGACCAGACTCAGCTAGCGAAGGTACCTAAGCCTTCACCCGAGATCACCGGCACGTTACCGCGTAGGGGTAACATTCAAACAGAAAGGGTGAGTTCATCTAACATTATAATAGTGCTATGATAAGTATTATGCTAGAGCTACAACGCTATATAAACCACATCGCAACATCAAATCAGTCATCACTGCAAGTCATCACAATGTCATGAACATGTATGAAATGCAACCCATCACAACGGGCGTATGCATGTGGTACCTGTCATCATCGTCACTAAATAGCCTTTATGGCATCATCGTCACTAAATAGGCTTTATGGCATCATCGTCACTAAATAGCCTTTATGGCGTCATCGTCACTTGTTTATGCACATGAGATGCATGAAGCACCATGATATGCACCAGGGACAGTCACATGCAATCACAATCAACTTAGTGATCCATCACTTACCAATTTGCCAATGAAAGGCACATCACCTGTCAGGTTATCATCACACATATCATTGCCACTAACACTCATCGTCATTAATATCATCATCGCTAATAGCCTTTATGGCGTCATCGTCACTGATAAAACCGTAACTTATATTCATCATCAATACCATCATCAATCATAATAATAGCCACTAGGGCATTGTCGTCAAAAACATCAACACATCATTATTGACACCGGGACACTAATATTACCGATTACACCAAAAGTTTTACTCCAGCTCACGACACCAAAAAGGACACCAAAAAGGGTTTTAGACACCGAAATAATTTTACAACGCCAACAACAACGACCACCGGGGACAGCCACTTGAGGCGCCCAGAAACCATCAGAAAAATAATAATTTTTACCTTAAAATAGAATATACCAGTAGGAAACTGAATAAGCTTCACAACGCACTTTGAAACACTTAAAACGGACACCCGAGTCAAAAGATATGTCAAAAACAAAACCGGGGAAAATTTGAGGAATATCCTGAAAATGGCGCCCAGGCACTGGGCGCCGAGCAGGCAACACGCAACACAGACACAAGGCGCCCTTGGCGCCCCTGCGCCAAGACACAGCGCGCAACACACACGGAAAACTGGCGCCCATGGCGCCCCTGCGCCAAGACAGCGTGCAACGCCCAGACACAGGCGCCCAGGCACAGGGCGCCAAGACACAGAAACACGCACCCACACACACAGCAACACACTCACACACCTTGGCACACGGCGCCCATGCACTGGGCGCCAAAAACAGAATGGCAACAACTTGGCACACGGCGCCCATGCACTGGGCGCCAAAAACAGAATGGCAACAACTTGGCACACGGCGCCCACACCTAGGGCGCCAAACACAGGAACCCACGCACAGCACACTGGCACACAGAGACACACCCAGACACGGCGCCCAGGCACTGGGCGCCAAAAACAGCAACAGAACACCAGGCCAACACAGACAGGCACGGCGCCCAGGCACAGGGCGCCATTTCCTGCGACACAAACACCACACGCAACACACTGGCACGGCGCCCATGCACTGGGCACCTAAAACAGAACATGCACAAGACATCCAACGTAACACAATTGGCCACGGCGCCCATGCACAGGCCGCCAAAAACAGCACCACGCCAAGACACCAAAACGAAACATCCTTGGCCACGGCGCCTATGCACAAGGCGCCAAAATCAGCACACTTAGACATGGCGCCCAAGGCGCCTAGGTTTCAAAAATTCTTGATTCATCATCAAATTAAAACACCAAGGTTAAATCACCAACATGAACATCAATTATCATAGTCCACCCAATTAACATCAATATCAACAAATATTCAAGCACTTGGCATGCAAATCATGGATTTTCAATCACAAGGCATTTTTTTCTCCAATTAGCACATTCATGTTATCTCTATCATCTAATCAACATCAAATCAAATACTAGGCGTCATAGGTCTAATCCCCTACCCTAATACCCATCATACCCACCATTATAGTGAAAGAGAGATCTCACCCTTACCTTAATTTTTAGGATTAGGAGACCCTGGAGAGAAAGTCACCAACAGAACACAGCAACGCAGCTTCTCTTCTTCTCCTTTGGACTATGCGAGCTCCTCTTCTTCTCCTCCCTTGGGATTCGCGCCGCCCCTCCTTCTCTCTTTCTCTCCTCTTCGCAATTTCTTTCTTTTCTTTTGCACAAATGAGCCAAAACCCTAAATTTTAGGTTTAAATATGCGCCTAGTCTAGTGGGCATGGATCGCGGGCTTTCCTTCAGCTTAAGCCCAAATTAATTAGGCCACCACTTCCTAATGAAATACCACACCTTAATATAACTTATAATTTTAATTATACCAATTAAATAAATAAATAAATAATTGAATACCTAAATATTTAATTAAATAATTTAATTAAATATTTGGGCGTTACAGAAGCCATGGAACCGTTTCTCACATCGGTGCAGCAACAATGGAAGCCATGGAACCCTTCTCTTCATTCTTCGTTCCTTATCATCTACCACCACTAAGTTTGATTTTTAACTCTATTGTTGTTGTTCAAACCCCTAACATCCCCAAAAGAACCAGACAAACCCAACAACAACACAACGAAAACGAAAATCAATACCCATTCTAACCGATTCTGAGTTATAGATGAAGAACTGAAACGAGAATCGAAGCCCATTACGAAAAATGAAAACGAAACCCATTCCCAGATTCTGGGTTTGAAGCGATTCCTAAGATGAGATGTGAAGAAGATTGAAAATCGAAACCCATTGCGAAAACGGAAAACCAAACCCATTTCCAGATTCTGGGTTTATAGCGATTCCTAAGATGAGATGTGAAGAAGATTGAAAATCGAAACCCATTACAAAAACGAAAACGAAACCCATTTCCAGATTCTGGGTTTGAAACGATTCCAGAGATGAGATGTGACGAAGATTGAAGATATGAAACTCATTCCGAAAATCGCTTCTAATTTCTTCTTTTCTTGTTAAATATTTGTTCTGGACTGGACCAAGAGGCCCATTCAGCAATTAGACATGGATAGGCCCAATCATGTTGATCCATATCCACAATGTACAAGCCCACTCACGATTCTCATACTTGGACGGCTCAGATCCACTCCATCGATCCGATGGCTCACAACGGGCACGATTCCCTATAAATACAGGCTCACATTGCCATAATTAGGTACATTTCTCATTCCTAGATATTACTACCCTCTTTTTCCCTATTCATACTTGGGCGTCAGAGTGGCATCGCAGGTGCCCCCTCTGGGATTCTTTCAACACTCCACTCGGATCGCAAGAGACCTACCAACACCGCAGCGCTGCTAGGTACTAGACATTGGCGACCACAGTGGGAGCTGTCTAGCTTTCACCTCATCTCTACTCTTAAGAACTTTCTCTTGCACTCCAATGGCCCCCCGAGGCAGACCACGTCTTCGCAGCATCGCAGTGGCTCAATCTCAACCTCAGCCCGAGGGAACCCATGAAGACGTCGCGGTAACCTTGTCGGGCAGCGCTTCTCAAGTCCTGACTCCACAACAAGCCCCAGTCACGCAGCCAGAGCAGGCTCAAGATTTTTTCCAACAACAGGATCTTCCAACCGTCCGCCAACTATTGGACCTTCTCAGCAACCGCGCTCACGTCATGGCGCAGCAGGAGGTGCACCTCGGGTAGATGGAAAGGCGCGTGGCATCGATGCCCAAGTAACTTCGCCCACGCTGGAGCACTCCTCCCCCTGGGACGGTGAACTCAAGACCTGCCAGATCCCCACCAAGGAGGCGCCTCAACCATTGCTCTCCCCCGAGGCATAAGCGAGCTCGTCGCTCCCCACCTCGGCGGCGCAGGAATAGGGGATTAGGCTCTCCCCCGAGCACTCCTCCAACGTCACCCGACAGCACCTACTGGCCGGAGGATTCACCATCCAAAAGCTCATCGCGCACATCCTCAAACTCTCAAGAGAGATCCCAAAGCCGAGCCAAGTCCCATAGAGGGTAGCGTCACAGATCAGAGCCAAGGAGGTCTCCTACCCGACGAGACCACCAGGATATGGATCTCGGGGACTGGTCACCTCGTCACGACCCTTGGATCTCCCTTAGCGGACCTTTCACCAGGAAGATCAATGATTGTCCAATCCCAAAGGCTTTGGAGAAGCTCCCAATGCTCAACATGTATGATGGGACCGGGGATCCTGATAGCCATTTGACTTACTTCTGCCTCATGATGCGTTACCGAGGGGCAAGGGAACCCATCCACTGTAAGATCTTCCCCCTCACCCTGGAGAAAGCTTCCCTGAACTGGTTCCAAGAGCTAAAACCCAATTCCACATCGTCATGGGGTCAACTGGCAATGATGTTCCAGGCATGCTTCACCGCCTCCCACCTGAAGCTAAAGCCCGAGGAGGTGCTCAGGGCGGTCAGACAACGTGAAGATGAGCAGAGACTCTTCTGGATGACGGACGGTCTTAAGAAAGGAAGTTTATTTCAGATTGATGTTGGGGTGAATAAGCCCCAAAACTTGGGCGAGTTCCTCAGAAGATCACAAAAGTATATGGACTATGAAGAAGATGTCATGGCTTACAAAGCTGCCACAAAGAAGGAAAATGAAAATGAAGAAACTCGCAATTCTCAAATGGCTGAAGCCACGAAGCTGAAGGTAGAGGTCCCGTTGATAACTCTATTTTATATAGAGTTATTTACGCATCTAAACCTAAATAATTGCTCAGTTTTAAATAAAAATATATAGTAAATAAAGTCTTATAAATAAAATAACAACATTCAGAGTTAAAAGAGGGTTATGCATATAACTTAGCATCTTGCATATATTTTGGTATTTTTGATATGTTTGTTCAATGAACCTGCATGTGACCCTGCATTAGCAATTCAACAATGCACCTGCACTCAAAACAGACTACAATGCTTGAAGAAATCCTAGAACATCAAGATGCTCAAGCACTCAGTTGATGATGTCATGCTTGGTCATGAAAGCACATGCAAAGTCACAAATTTCGACGCCTACCATAAAAGATAGCTTTGAAGAGTCACTCACCTAAGGACACTTGGCCATCCATTAGAGGACCTCCCTTCTTGGTTGAGTGGAGGATTTGCATTACTTTTTGGGCTGAAGTGACTAAAGGCAACCTTAGCTTTGTTATCAAGCAAACCCTCTTATGAAGGAAAGCTCCACTTGAAGCCTATATAAAGACCTCCATCTCTCACTTGAAAATAATCTCATATATCATCTCCCATTCGTACACTAGTATAGATAGTTTTAGATTTAGTTTTTCATTCTCTTGTAAGAAGGCAAGAAAGGAATTGAAAACTTCTTTCTTTACTTCTATACAATCACGTAGTGCTGGCTGAATGCAGTGAAGTGAATGCTCCTGCATTGCTTGGCAACTTCATGCAAAGGAACTCCAATTGTGTAAACTCTTACCTTGTTGTTATCCTTTCTGTGATATCAAATATATGAATATGATCTATTCTGTTAATATATGCCTTGTAATGTCTAGCATGAACTAAACTCTTTTAGTTGGGATGTTCTAACCTTATAATGATATTTTAAATAAGTTATTGTGATCATATGTGATGTATGCATTTTAGTTCTTGTTTTATACTTCTTTCAACAAAACAGTAAAACTTTTAATGTTGTTAATATTTTGCTTAAGTACTTATGTTATATATTTTTGCACTATGTTTTATTTTGTGAACTCTAACCCCCCCCCCAGATTTTGATTTTAAATAGCAGTGTGGACACTGCTCAACTTTAAGTTGGGGGGGGGGGGGGGCTAAGTTAAGAACTTATATATGCATGATAATATATATGTGTGTTTTAAGTAGTATAATATATGCATTAGGGTTAGATGTACTTAACTATTTTGAAGTAGTAAGTATGTGAATTCTATTTTTAGTATAGATTAGATAATTTTTGAGTAAGGTTTGATACTTTTGAAGCATGATCAGCTTAGAATCTTTCACAACAAAACAAATGCATCACTTTGATTTGATTTTTGATGATGAAAGAAAGAAAGAAAGAAGCCTTGTTTTTACAAATAACCAATTTTATTATTACTTCTTTCACAACAAAACAAATGCATCTCTTTGATCTGATTTTTAATGATGAAAGAAAGAAAAAGAAAGAAGCCTTGTTTTTACAAATAACCAATTTTATTATTACTTCTACACATAAAAACTGAGTTTTAGAAAAGAACCTTGCTATTTAGAAAACAATCTGATGCAAAAGAAATTGTTAGTAAGCCAAGATCAATTTGCTAAATTTTTACTAAAAATTTAGAATAACATAAAGAATTAAGTTTGGGGGTGGTTCAATGAAAATTAAGACTGAGTATGAAGAATTTAGAGAAGTCAATGCCATAGGTTTATTAAAAGTACTGCAAGTACCAAAGTTATTGTAAAAATAGCTATATTTGCCAGAATCAGAAACTGTACCCATTCCTATAATGCATTAGAAAAAGAAGAAAAGAAAAACAAAGAAAAAAGTATGCAAAAGGGGGTCAGTGAGGAGGGCAATATATGCTAAAAATTCATATATGTAGTCTCAAATGCAAGGGCACTCAATGCTCCTGCATTACAGAAATACAATGCTCCTGCACTCGATGCATCTGCATCAAGAAAAAACCACCAAAAATAGGAAATAGTGCATTGGCTCAACAAATCTGAAATATTCAAATCAAAGCCCTTTGTTGTGCTTAGAACTTCCCCAACACTTGAGGAAATTGTTAGTCTATTCCATCTTTTGAAAAATCTTTTAGCTTGATCAAACGTGAACTAATTCTTTCAAAGGCTAAGAAAACTTTTTTTTACTTAGTTTTGGAACTAAATCTAGACTCAGTGGGCACACACTCACACAAATAAGCGGTAATAACCTTGGATGTTTTGAGAGCAAAGACTTAAAGAAAAATTCCTGAAAAATGAAGTTCATAGAGTGCATCATTGGAAAAATCATTTTCTAGAAATTAGCTGATCTGTTCTTCTTAATTATGCAAATCTTGTTTGTGATTTTCTTTGTCATTACTTGAATACAAGCAATGGTTTAAGTTTGGGGGTGTGATAATTCTATTTTATATAAAGTTATTTACGCATCGAAACCTAAATAATTGCTCAGTTCTAAGTAAAAATATATATATATATAGTAAATAAAGTCTTATAAATAAAATAACAACGTTCAAAGTTAAAAGAGGGTTATGCATATAACTTAGCATCTTGCATATATTTTGGTATTTTTGATATGTTTGTTCAATGCACCTGCATGTGATGCTCCTGCATTAGCAATTCAACAATGCACCTGCATTGAATGCACCTGCACTCAAAACAGACTATAATGCTTGAAGAAATCCTAGAACATCAATATGCTCAAGCACTCAGCTGATGATGTCATGCTTGGTCATGAAAGCACATGCAAAGTCACAAATTTCGGCGTCTACCATAAAAGATAGCTTTGAAGAGTCACTCACCTAGGGACACTTGGCCATCCATTAGAGGACCTCCCTTCTTGGTTGAGTGGAGGATTTGCATTACTTTTTGGGCTGAAGTGACTAAAGGCAACACTAGCTTTGTTATCAAGCAAACCCTCTTATGAAGGAAAGCTCCACTTGAAGCCTATATAAAGACCTCCATCTCTCACTTGAAAATAATCTCATATATCATCTCCCATTCGTACACTAGTATAGATAGTCTTAGATTTAGTTTCTCATTCTCTTGTAAGAAGGCGAGAAAGGAATTGGCAACTTCTTTCTTTACTTCCATACAATCATGTAGTGCTGGCTGAATGCAGTGAAGTGAATGCTCCTGCATTGCTTGGAAACTTCATGCAAAGGAACTCCAACCGTTTAAACTCTCACCTTGTTGTTATCCTTTCTATGATATCAAATATATGAATATGATCTGTTCTGTTTATATATGCCTTGTAATTTCTAGCATGAACTAAACTCTTTTAGTTGGGATGTTCTAACCTTATAATGATCTTTTAAATAAGTTATTGTGATCATATGTGATGTATGCATTTTAGTTCTTGTTTTATACTTCTTTCAACACTTATTTTGAGATTGATCACTTAGAACAAGTAGAGTTATAAATATAGACATAATTTATAACTAGAACTCAAGAACTAATATGGGTAAGTGTTTTAATTAAGGAAACTTTGTTAAAACCATGCTAAAACCTAGACATAGGATAGCATAGTCCATAGGGTGATACTGTGGGTACTTAAAATACAAGAGTGAACTTATTTAGCAACTTAGACATAAGAGCTTGTAAAGAAACTCTGAAGACAGTGACTGAAAAGCACAATTCTAATGCAACAGCATCCAGTGCATCTACATCACATATAAACACAAAACTATTGAAAGTGACTTATTTGGTAAAGAGCATCTCAACTATCATTCTCACTTGACTACAAACTCATTTTATTTAGTTGTTTATTTTCTGTTTCCTCATCACCAATTATTGTTTGTTACTTGGTTACTTAATACTAATTTATCTATCTATTTAAATCTTAAAGATTAATCTAATCCCTGTGGGTACGATACTCTACTTTCACTTTATTACTTGTTGTCGACTGTGTATACTTGCACATTATCTTTTTCGCACACCACCCGTACGTAAGACACTTATCACCAGAGCAAATTTTTCCGCAAGTTTTCTTAGGTCATGGGTCAATGAAAATTTACAAAAGACTCAATTGACAAAAGTCTGCATATTTATAGTAGCCAGGAAAGTGACCACTAAGAAGAAGGCAACAACATATCTAACAGACGCGGCCGGAGATTGAAAGCGAATTGCTGAGGCAGACAAGCCGGCAAGAACAACATCAGGAAAAACTCTTCAAGCCAAGACCATCCTCCGGAATAATCTCGGCTTGGGGGGCAACTGTTCTGGACTGGACCAAGAGGCCCATTCAGCAATTAGACATGGATATGCCCAATCATGTTGATCCATATCCACAATGTACAAGCCCACTAATGACTCTCATACTTGGACGGCTCAAATCCACTCCATTGATCTGATGGCCCACAACGTGCATGATTCCCTATAAATACTGACTCACTTTGCAAAAATTAGGTACATTTCTCATTCCTAGATATTACTACCCTCTTATTCCCTATACTGACTTGGGCTTCGGAGTTGCATCGCAGGTTCCCCCTCCGGGATTCTTTCAACACTCTACTCGGATCGCAAGAGACCTACCAGCAGCAGTCACCGCAGTGCTGCTAGTTGCTGAACAATATTTATGACTGATGATGAAGATTGAAGATTGATGATGAGATCGATTGATAATTGAAATGGGGATGAGATGAGATGTGAAGAAGATGTGTGTGGTATTAATTCATGGGTAGCTTCCTTGAAAAATTATAAAAAAAAAAAAAGAAGAAGATGCGTGTGGTATTAATTCACGCGGGTAACGATTTTTGAAACATATTAATTCATGGATTCAAGGTTCCATTTGTGTGAAACGGGGTGTAATGAAGAAGATGAATGAGAAGGGCGACTCGCGAGTGCAAGGTTCCATTTCGGGTTTTTTTAAGTTTTTAGTTTTGAATTAAAAATTAATTTTTAATTAAAATCTTAGGTGGACCCGCCACATCATCATCTTTTAGCCACATGAACATCCATGTCAGCACTGTCAGCCACTTAAACTTTTTTTAACAGAGTTAAACGGAAATTCTAAAAAAGGGTGATGGTGCAACATTTTTAAAACTTAAGGGACCTAACTGTTACAAAATAAAAATTAAGGGACCTATTCGTTACCTGAAAATATGTTAAGGGACCTCGAGATATATTTTGCCTATATAAATAAAGGAGTCTTAAAATGTAAGTTACAAAGTCATAAAAATACAAAGTCTAAACACAACCATAAAAATACAACTACTGTGTCTGCCGCCCTCTCCTCTTGCAGTCCCACTTCTTAGCACGTGGGTTCTCTTCAGAATAATCATCCTGAATCCACTTAGCACCAAAAACCTGACCTTGAAAATGTTCAAATATGCAGCCCTGTAATAAATATGAGAACCGGGTTAGGGTTAGTAAATTTAAATAAATTGATATAATACCTAAAGTAATCTTGAAATAATACTTGAAATAATATCTGAAGAAGTGTGGCATACCCAGCTATCTGCCTACATTTTTCTCTGCTGGCGTCCTTCAGCTGATGATATAAGTGTGACAGGGCCATGCCCCTAGCTGTAGCTACTATCTGTTCCAGATCAGTGAGCAACCCAATGTACCCAACCTTCACCGTATTTCCAGTTTTGTCAGTGAACAATGTGCACCCCAGCATGTATAGAAGGTAAGTACGAGCAACATCCTCAAATCGACCCTCACGGATGGCTGCGGGATATACAGTAGTCCTCAACCACTTAAGAGTTATATACACCCATTTTTCAGTAATCGGAGCCTGGGCATCTTCAGAGTCTGCACCCAAACAATCTACCAGAAGTTCTATAGCCTCGAACTTGGTATATTCAGGCATGTCAAGGAATATTCCCATGATGGGAATGTGCACCAGTTGAGAGATATCATCCAGTGTTATCGTCATCTAACCTACCGGAAGGTGGAAGCTGTAGGTGTCTGGTGTGCGAAAAAGATAATGTGTAAGTATACACAGTCGACAACAAGTAGTATAAAGAAGATGAGATCGTACACATGGGGATTGGATTAATTTTTTTTTTTTATGATTTTCTATATAGAGATATTAATGTGAAGTAGCCATGTAATAAACAGTGGATGGTATTGTGAAAACAGAATGTAAACAAGTTATAATTTGTGTGTCAAATCAGTAGAGAATGATAGTTGAGATGTTCTTTACCAAATAAGTCACTTTCAATAGTTTTGTGTTTATATATGATGCAAGTGCACTGAATGTTATTGCATTAGAAATGTGCTTTTCAGTCACTGTCTTCAGAGTTTCATTACAAGCTCTTATGTCTAATATGCTAAATAAGTTCACTCCTGTATTTTAAGTACCCACAGTATCACCCTATGGACTATGCTATCCTATGTCTAGGTTTTAGCACGGTTTTAACAAAGTTTCCTTAATTAAAACACTTACCCATATTAGTTCTTGAGTTCTAAGTATAAACCATGTATGTATTTATAACTCTACTTATTTTAAGTGATCAATCTCAAAATAAGTGTTGAAAGAAGTATAAAACAAGAACTAAAATGCACACATCACATATGTTCATAATAACTTATCTAAAAGATCATTATAAGGTTAGAACATCCCAACTAAAAGAGTTTAGTTCCTGCTATACATCACAAGGCATATATAAACTGAATAACTCATGTTCATATAATTGAAATCTCAAAAGGAAAACAACAAGGTAGAAGTTACACTGTTGGAGTTCCCTTTGTATGAAGTTGCCAAGCAACGCATGTGCATCAACTCCACTGCATTCAGCTAGCACTACTCAATTGTGTGGTAGTAAAGAAAGAAGTTGTCAATTCTTTTCTTGCCTTCCTACAAGAGAATGAAAAACTAAATTTAAAACTATATATATTAGAGTACGGAACGAGTTGTTTTCAAGTGAGAGATGGAGGTCTTTATATAGGCTTCAAGTGGAGTTTTCCTTCACAAGAGAGCTTGCTTGATAACAAAGTTAGGGTTACCTTTAGTCACTTCAGGCCAAAAAGTAATGCAAATCCTCCACTCAACCAAGAAGGGAGGTCCTCTAATGGATGGGCAAGTGTCCCTAAGTGAGCGACTCTTCAAAGCTATTTTTTATGGTAGGCGCAGAAATTTGTGACTTGCATGTGCCTTCACGACTAAGCATGACGTCATCAGCTGAGTGCTTGAGCATCTTGATGTTCTAGGATTTCTTCAAGCATTGTAGTCTGTTTTGAGTGCAGGTGCATCCAATGCAGGTGCATTGAACAAACACATCAAAAATACCAAAATATATGCAAGATGCTAAGTTATATGCATAACCCTCTTTTAACTTTGAATGTTGTTATTTTATTTATAAAACTTTATTTACTATATATTTTTATTTAGAACTGGGCAATTATTTAGGTTTAGATGCGTAAATAACTCTATATAAAATAGAGTTATCACACCCCCAAACTTAAACCATTACTTGTCCTCAAGTAATGACAAAGAAAATCACAAACAGGAATTGCATAATTAAGAAGAACAGATCAGCTAATTTCTTTCTAAAAAATGATTTTTCCAATGATGCACTCTATGTACTTCATTTTTTAGGAATTATTCTTTAAGCCTTTGTTCTCAAAACATCCAAAGTTATTACCGCTCATTTGTGTGAGTGTGTGTCCACTGAGTCTGGATTAGTTCCAAAACTAAGTAAAAAAGGTTCTCTTAGCCTTTGAAAAATTTAGTTCATGTTTGGTCAAGCTAAAGATTTTTCAAAAGATAGAATAGACTAACAACTTCCTCAAGCTTTGGGGGGGGGGGGGGGTTCTAAGCGCAACAAATGGCTTTGATTTGAGTATTTTAAAACTGTTGAGTCAATGCTCTATTTCCTTTTTCTTTTTGGTGGTTTTCTTTATGCAGATGCATTGAGTGCAGGAGCATCGTATTTCTGTAATGCAGGAGCATTGAGTGCTCATGCATTGAGACTACATACATGACTTTTTAGCATATATTTCCCTCCTCACTGACCTCCCTTCACCACCCCCATGGGGATGGTCTACAGGGTTCACATCAATAACTCGGCCCCTACCACCTATAGGTAGTTTTAGACAAGTTTCCTTTGAGGTGGATACTTGAATCCCAAGTATAGCTCTTAATAATCTATGGTAGTTACTGGATTACAAAGTATCCATTGCTGGGAAT
The DNA here is from genome assembly GCA_039519185.1 of Astragalus membranaceus. Taxonomy (NCBI): domain Eukaryota; kingdom Viridiplantae; phylum Streptophyta; class Magnoliopsida; order Fabales; family Fabaceae; genus Astragalus; species Astragalus membranaceus. The sequence continues at coordinate 52,138,931 of CM076848.1, forward strand.
TCAAATTTGATCGCCTTCCATACTTTTTCTTGGTAGTTGTGATCCATTGGACAGACCGAACTGTCTCACGACGTTCTGAACCCAGCTCACGTACCGCTTTAATGGGCGAACAGCCCAACCATTGGAACATACTACAGCTCCAGGTGGCGAAGAGCCGACATAGTAAATAATCCAATAACCACCTTTCTTTTTTGTTTTACAAGAGTCAAGGGAATGTCCCCCTGTTCTACAAAATCAAATGATTTATTTAAAGAATCCAAATTCTTGGTAAAAGCAAGAATTTGGATTACTTCTTGAAACGTAATGACTAGAATAGCCACTGATAATAATGATCCACAAGCACTGAGTATTCCCTGCCTGCTCAGATGCGTCAATCCGCCTATCGGTACCCTTTTCCTAGATTCATGGGGATATAGAACAACATATAAGTTAACTTCTCCAGTCGGAGAACGCATTAGATATTTACCTAAACCGGTAGGTCCTTGAGCAGATCCCACATTAGCTCCAAGACGTTGGTCTCTAACTATAAAAGTAAATGCTTGAGCTTGAGAGGGATAGCTCAGCCAGTAGAGCAGAGGATTGAAAATCCTCGTGTCACCAGCATACTTTTTTTTTCAAATGCATTATTGGAACGGGTACAGTTTCTGATTCAGGCAAATATAGCTATTTTTACAACAACTTTGGTACTTGCAGTACTCTTAATAAACCTATGGCAATGACTTCTTTAAATTCTTCATACTCAGCCTTAATTTTCATTGAAACACCCCCAAACTTAATTCTTTATCCTATTCTAAATTTTTAGTAAAAATTTAGCATTGACCTTAGCTTACTAAAAATTCCTCTTTGCATCAGGTTGCTTTTCAAATAGCAAGGTTCATTTCTAAAACTCATTTTTGACGTGTAGAAGCTTCAATAAAATTGGTCATTTGAGAAAAATAATGCTTCTTTCTTTTTCTTTCTTTCATCATTAAAAATCAGATCAAAGAGATGCATTTGTTTTGTTGTGAAAGATTCTAAGCTGATCATGCTTCAAAACTATCAAATCCTACTTGAACTTTTTTTACTAAAACAGAATTCATACACCTACTATTTTTTTTTAAAAGAGAAGTGTCACTTGTTTTTTTTTTAAAAAATAGTTAAATGCATTTCATTCTACTTTGTTAAGTACATCTAATACTAATAATTAACTATATCTATCATATATTCGAACAGATAAAACACATATCTAACATCAGATATAAAAACAAACACACATATATAAACTGCTCCCCCAACTTAAAGTTGAGCAGTGTCCTCACTGCTATTTGAAGTTGAAAACAGATTTTCAAAAATGGGGAGAGGGGTTAGTGACAAAGTAGGATAGTGCAAAATATAATAACCCATAGTACTAATAGCAAAATACTTATAACAACATCAAAAGTTTACTGTTTCTTGTGCTCCTCAGCTTTTGGTGCACCTGCACCAGATGCAGTTGCATCAGCTACTTCTGTGGTAGTTCCTCGTTCATCAGGTTTTTGGGATGCAGGTGCATTGGGTGCTTCTGCATCAGTCTTCTCTGCAACAGTTTGCTCAACAAGTGGCTCTTCTTCAGTTGGGGTCTCCATGACAGATGTGGCAACCTCAGCAGCAATCTTCACTGTACCTGCAAATGATGTTCGTCTAGCCTTCATTTCTTCACGTCTTTTGGCAGCAAGTTGTTCTAAGATGACATTCAGTGTGGCATATTTGTTGGCAGGGATGATAGTAACAGTTGGGATTGGCTGGGATGCACCTGCATCAAATGCAGGTGCATCAGTTGACGTCTGTTCAGGTTCTCCTTCTGATAGTTTTTCACCAGAGCTTGTCTTTTCTGCTTCTGTTTCTGGTTCTTCTTGAATGACCTGCAAAGTTTCATTCAAACTAACAAATGTAGTGTTAGTAGGAGTAATAATGGGTTCATTATCAGTAGGTGGTGATTCTGGTTGTTTTTTCGGAATTGTAGGGGATGGATTTCTGGTGGTGGTTCTGATTGGGTGGTGTGGGGTGGTGATGATGGTGGGGTTGGTGTTTTGGCAGGTGATTTGGGTGGTGAGATGGTTGTTGTTGACTGGTTTTGTGATGGTGTAGGTGATTTGGGTGGGGAATTAATTTGTGGGGATTGATTATGGGGTGGTGTTAGGGACTTGGGTGGGGTTTGTGCTGGTGATGGGGATGTAGGGATGGATGTTCATGATGGTTGGTTGGTAGTTTCAGAGGGTGGGGTTTGTATTGTGGTGCCATACTTCTTTCTTGGAGCATCCTCCATGATCACATCTCCTTCTTCAGATTTATCACTCCCCTCCTCACTCTCCGTTTCATCTTCCTCAACATCATTCTCTATCTCCTTTACGGCCTTATTAGCCTCTTCATCCTCCTCACTATCTTCTAATTCCTCACTCTGCAGTTCTAGTTCTTCCTCAAACAACTTTCTCTTCCCATTCTTCTGTTTCTTACTCACTTCATTTTTCTTTGGTCTTACCTCTTTTTCCACAACCTCTTCTTCATCAAATTCTTCTTCCGCTTCCTTGTCTGATATTTGCAGAACCCAATTAGGAAATAATGGAGCTTCAACATGTGTTTCCACATTAGAAATCTCCTGAAGTCTCAACTGTAGCCAATCAAATTGCTCCTGTTGAAATTTCCATATAGCTCGTTGCTGGTGCATGAAGTGCTCCTGCATTGAGCTACTGGCAGTCTCCTTAACAGTTTTGGCTTTTTCCTTGAATTCAGCAAAGAGAGCACCAGGGGGAAATTTTCTTACTTCTTTAGCATCAATTGGTACCCCGGTTTTGATGCATAACTCAGTTATCAAACATGTAAAGAATAAAAAGTCTCTTGTTTTGTTCCTCCTACAATTTAGGATTTCTCTAGCAATGAGTTTTCCTATATCCACATTACTTTCTGTTAAGATTGAATCCATGAGGATCAATCTTTCTTTTGAGAGGGTGTATGTGTGATGTAGGGAGAATTGATGCAGCAATGAACAAATGCCAATTTCCTAGTTCATTAATGATGTATCTACTCTTCAATTTGAACTCAATTGGTAAACTTATCCCATTCAGCATCTTTATCAGCTATCCTAGATTTTATCTTAGTCATCTCCTTCTTGCCAAATTTTTCAGATTTTTCCTCAAACTCATTTCCATTATAAGGCAGCATGCAATGATCAATGATTCTTTTGGGTTCAAACAATACCCTTCTACCTCTAACCAGAGAATAGTACATAGGCTTACCTTCCCTAGGGTCAGGAACCCAGCATAAAATTCTCTTACCATTTGCTACTCTTAAATCATTGTAAGTTTGCATGCTTAGACTAGGAGTAATTATGTGAATATTTGTGTTAAATCAAGGAAAAGGGAGTCAAAAACTGAAATGGAATTAATTTGGCACAATTGGTACCCTTGTGAAATTTCTGATGTTTTATGTCTAAGTGCTATAGCATCAGGTGCTATAGCATCAGATGCTATAGCATCCCTGTGCGCAGCAGAGCTGGGACCCACTTGAAGACAGCAGTAGAAAGCAGATCTGCAGTGAATCCTAATATGTCCAGTCAGCGCCTCCTTATTGCCACAATTCATGCTGATGCAGTCACCCTCCTACCACTTGCTCTACACCACTTGTCCACTTGCAAGAGACAACATGCTTTAGTTGGTGAAAAGAAAGACCCACTTGTCCACTTGCTTCATCCACTTGCAAGAATGGAGGGAAAGCTCAACTATAAAGGAAAGCTCCACTTCTGCACTTCATCATGGACTTCCAGCATGAAATTCTTTGGTTTATGATAACTCATATTTATATGAGTTATTTATACTTATTCAAAGTTAAATCATGCAAGTTCTCTGGCAATAGTAGGTTGTTTCTATTAAGTTTCTGTTAGTTTATTGCTTTTTAGTTAGAAAGGGGCTAAATTACAAATTCTATGCATTTTGGCACCAATTGGCGCCTTTGTGAGCGTTTTGATGCTTCTTGTGTTTGTGCAGTAAACTGAGCGTGGCAACGTCCCTCATCACGTCTGAAGAAGGGCAGCAGAGCAAGAAAGAAATATCTTATTTTTGGCGCACAAGAAATGATGGTCAAAGATCTAGAAGTGCAGAAGATCTTCTCTCTCCTCATCGCTGACGCGGCTGACGCACTGTAGCAGTGCAGTGTCATTTCAGAACAGAATTAATTTACAAGCAAGCTTGGAAGGTGGGGAATGACATCAGCAAGCATGTGACCTTCTGTTTTTTTTGGCTATTTAAACAAAGCTTATCTCTCTCTACGAGGGAGGAGGGGGGCATCATACCAATCCACGAACCCATTCATCATCCACCTTCCTCCATTTTCAGAGATAGTTTTTCTAAAAGAAGTTCTGGACACAGACTTCTTCATTTTTAATTTTCTCAAGCTCCAATTTTTCATCTTCATTCGCAACCATTACTGTGAAGCTCAGACGTTGTAACGTCTTTACAGCGTGCATGAAGGAAGGCCACTTAGGCGTATCTTTTGCGTTTAGTCTCCTTTTCTCTATGTACGGTACTTGGATTTTAACTCCTCTTATTTCTGTAAGGATGCTCAGTATGAGCTAAACATTGGTAGTTGGGTTGTTGTTTTGCATGTAATGAACCTCTAGTTTAATGTTATGAAGTATTGATGTTTATGCGTTTTAAATCTTTGCATGTTAATATTTCCAAACTTGTTTTGAACTGGCTACTTAAAATAAGTAGATTCATAGGTACAGACATGGTGTATGAAAAGAACTCAAAGATTTATATGAATGAAAAGGTGCACTAAAGACATTTAGGCATTTTTATCTAAGTCTAGACATAGAATGGATAATAGTTCATAGGACATTGCTGTGGGAACTTAAAATACAGGAGTAGGCCTACTTAGAACCTAGACATAGGAATTCTAGTACTTGAAGCTCTGACGTTTTGTGACTGAAAAGCACAGCTCTTTTGCAACAACGTTCAAACGTTATAACGTCTATATAACATAACATTTGTACGTGTTAACGTGTAAACGTTATAACGTCTGACTAGAGGAGATTTACTTGCATGCAGCAATCCAACTCATACTCTTCCATATTCACAACCACTTCTTATTTACTTGCTTTATCTACGTTCTTAGTTTTAATACCAACTTTTAGTGCCGATTTATCACTTGTTTCACTTGTGTTTTAAAGACTTGATCTTTGAAAGTAAATCAATCCTCGTGGGAACGATCTCTTACTTTTTATCCACTTTATTACTTGTACGACGTGTATACTTGCACTGATATTGCGACTATAAAATACACGAGCGCAACAAGTTTTTGGCGCCGTTGCCGGGGATTGTATTTAACTTTTATTGCTCAACAAGAATTAAAACGCTAGGTGAAAGAATTCTGCTGTGTTGTTTGTTGTTTTTGTGAGTGAACAGGTAAACGTTACAGCGTATGCTTAGTTCCAGCTCAAGCTCTAGTTCAACTGAACCAAGGAGTGGAGCTGAGCCTGAATTCTATCCAGAACCTGAAAGAACCTTCAGGCGACTAAGGAGACAACAAAGGTTAAGAAGGCAGCAACAACACCAGCAATTTCAGCCACCAATCATGTCTGAACATGGTACTGGTGGTAGAAGCTCTAGAGGTGGACGCACTCCAAGAGGAGGAAGGCACTCTGATGCTGGAGGTAGAGAACGTGGTCGTGGACCACAAACTCATACAGAAACCTATGTTGATGATGAACACTGGCAGAGACAGCAACTCATCAATGCAGGGCCACAAGACATGGTCAATGACAGAGACAGGCCTATGCGTGATTATGCCGTGCTCAATCCTGCCCATTTACAAACAGGCATTGCAAGACCACCTATTCATACTGGTCACTTTGAATTCAAGCCAATGATGTTCCAAATGCTGCAGACTGCAGGGCAATTTGGGGGTTTTCCTCAAGAAGATCCTTATGCACATCTAAGGCAATTTTTGGATGTGTGTAGCAACTTTGTCATCCCTGGAGTCTCAGAAGATGCCTTCCGATTGAAGCTATTTCCATATTCTCTTAAGGATAAGGCCAAGAATTGGTTGAACTCCTTAGAGCCAAATTCAATTCACACTTGGGATGAGCTAGCTGAGAAATTTCTTGGAAAATACTTCCCTCCCAACAAAAATGCCAAGTTAAGAAATGACATCACTTCCTTCAAACAAAGAGAAGGAGAATCATATTTGAGGCTTGGGAAAGATGGAAGGAATTACTAAGAATGTGCCCACACCATGGTATACCCGTGGTTATTCAAATGGAAACTTTCTATAATGGTTTAGATCAGCCTACCAGGCTTATACTTGATGCTTCATCCGGTGGTGTCATATTGAACATGTCTTTCTCTGAGGCATGCAGGCTTATTGAAGACATAGCTACTCATAATGCCCATTGGCCTTCTGAAAGATTCACTCCCGGAAAGAAGGCTGGTGTCCATGAGATAAGTGAAGTAACTGCCCTTTCTGCTCAGGTTGCTTCTCTGACCAACATGATTAAAAGCTTGAGTACCCCAAACGTGGCAACGTCTGAAACACAGACTGCTGCAGCTGTTGAACCAACACCATCTAGGGGAGTAGTGTGTGTCTATTGTGAAGGAGGGCATGTCTACGAAGAGTGTCCCCATAACCCCCAGTCTGTAAACTTTGTATCACATAACAAAGGTAACAGTCCCTTCTCCAACTTTTACAATTCAAATTGGAGAAATCACCCAAATTTTAGTTGGAAGAACAACAATTCTTTGAATGCTAGCGATGCTGCTCCTGCAATACCCCCAGGATTTCCCACTCAACAACAAAAGCAGTATACGCAGAATAACAACAACAACTTGGAAGCCTTGATGAAAACTTTCATAAGCGATTGTAGGGCAACCTTACAGACCCATGAGTCTTCAATCAAAACCTTGGAAAACCAAATTGGGCAGATAGCCTCAGCTCTTACTCAAAGACAGAATGGATCTCTTCCATCCACAACTGAAACACCATCTTCATCAAAGTCAAATGGTAAAGATGTGGTGAATGCACAGGTAAATGCTATCTCTTTAAGAAGTGGAATTGAGTATCCTGACCCATCTATGCCTAAGGAACCCAAGGTGCCAGAAGAGGAAAAGGACAAAAACAGAAGTGGAGAAAAAGAGAAGATTATTCCAGATACTGTACTATCTAAGCCAGACGTTACAACGTCTAGTTCTGAACCAGGAATCAAGACTGTTCCTAAGATTGTACCTGAATATCCTCCTCCACCCTACCCTCAAAGACTAAAGAAAGCTCATGAAGACAAGCAATTCAGAAAGTTCATGGAGATGCTCAAACAGCTACACATAAACCTTCCTTTGGTTGAAGCTCTACAACAGAAGCCAAACTATGCCAAGTTCCTAAAGGATATCATCACCAAAAGAAGAAGACTCGGGGAGTTTGAAACTATTGCTTTAACTGAAGAATGTAGCTTAATTATGCAGAATAAACTCCCTAGAAAACTGAAGGATCCTGGCAGTTTTACTATACCATGCTCCATTGGAGATTTTTACCTTGGCAAAGCTTTATGCGACTTGGGGGCAAGTATTAACTTGATGCCCAAGTCCATTTATGAAAAACTTGGTATAGGAACTGCCAGACCTACTTCTTTAAGTCTTACATTAGCTGATAAAAGTAGAGTTTATCCTGAGGGCATATTAGAAGATGTTTTGATCAAAGTTGACAAATTTGTTTTTCCAGTGGACTTTGTTATTTTAGATTTTGATGCAGATAAGGAAGTTCCTATCATCTTGGGGCGACCATTTCTGGCCACTGGAAGGACACTCATTGATGTGCAGAAAGGAGAATTAATCATGAGGGTCAATGACCAAGAAGTCAAGTTCAACGTCCTCAACGCACTCAAGTATCCAGAACCTAACACAGAGGAATGTTCCTTTGTGGTTGCCCTTGACCATGTGGTTCAAAAACAATTCAATAAAGACCATGACCACCTGGAGAAGATTCTGGGCAATGATGAGATTCAAGAGTTGTTAACAGAAGAAGCTGCTCCGTCAAACGTTACAACGTCAACTACAGACGTTGTCACGTCTGACTCCCCTGTACCCAAGGCGTGGACAAAGAAGTATGAATCTTTGGGGCAAGAAGACTCCAATCTCAAGAAGATAGTTCCTTCCATTGAAGAGCCACCCAAGCTGGAACTGAAGGTGTTACCTGATCACCTGAAGTATGCCTTTCTAGGGGAAAATGATTCTTTACCTGTAATCATTTCTTCTAATCTCTCACAAAAGCAGGAAAGTGATCTCATTAGCACCTTGAAAAGACACAAGAAAGCCATGGGTTGGCAAATGGCAGATATCAAGGGTATCAGCCCCACAATCTGTATGCACAGAATTGTCTTAGAAGAGAATGCAAAGAACAGCATTGAAGGACAAAGGCGATTGAACCCGATAATGAAAGAGGTGGTCAAGAAGGAAATCATCAAATGGTTGGACGCAGGAATCATCTACCCAATCAGTGACAGCTCATGGGTGAGCCCAGTTCAATGTGTACCAAAGAAGGGTGGAGTTACTGTGGTGACCAATGACAAAAATGAATTGATTCCAACAAGGACAGTGACTGGATGGAGGATATGTATGGACTACAGGAAGCTGAACAAAGCAACCAAGAAGGACCATTTTCCTCTGCCATTTATTGACCAGATGTTGGATAGACTTGCAGGCAAAGAATTCTATTGTTTCCTTGATGGTTACTCAGGATATAACCAGATAGCTATTGTGCCTGAGGACCAAGAGAAGACCACATTCACTTGTCCTTATGGTACCTTTGCCTTCAGAAGGATGCCATTCGGGCTGTGTAATGCACCTGCAACATTCCAGAGATGTATGATGGCTTTATTCTCAGATTTTATTGAAAAATCCATGGAAGTTTTCATGGATGACTTTTCAGTCTATGGAGACTCATACAAGGAATGCTTGGATAACTTAGAAGGAGTTTTAATAAGATGTGAAGAGACCAACTTAGTACTCAACTGGGAGAAATGCCACTTTATGGTTCAAGAGGGAATTGTTTTGGGGCATAAGATTTCAAAGAAAGGGTTGGAGGTTGATAAAGCAAAAATTGATGTTATTGACAAATTACCTCCACCTACCACTGTCAAAGGTATTAGAAGTTTCTTAGGGCATGCTGGTTTTTACAGAAGGTTTATCAATGATTTCTCAAAAATTTCCAAACCTTTGTGTCTGCTGCTGCAACGTGATAACGTCTTCAACTTTGATAAGCAATGTCATGAAGCCTTCCAGAAATTGAAGACTGCCCTTGTAACAGCTCCTGTGATAGTCACTCCTGACTGGTCCAAACCATTTGAATTAATGTGTGATGCGAGTGACTACGCTGTGGGAGCTGTATTGGGTCAAAGGTATGGCAAAATTTTTCACTCTATCTATTATGCTAGTAAAACCTTAGATGATGCCCAATTAAATTATACTGTAACTGAGAAAGAGTTACTGGCTGTTGTATTTGCTTTTGACAAATTTCGATCATACTTGGTGGGTGCAAAAGTTATTGTTTTTACTGATCACTCAGCCATCAAGTATTTGATTGCTAAAAAAGATGCAAAGCCACGACTCATCAGATGGGTTCTCCTCCTCCAAGAATTTGACTTGGAAATTCATGATAAAAAAGGGGTGGAGAACCAAGTTGCTGATCATCTTTCGAGGCTTGAGAATGTTGATGCAGGTACAGGTGCAGAAGAGATAAAAGAAAATTTCCCTGATGAAAAACTGCTGACAGTAGCCACAGTAGCTGAAGACGTTACCACGTCTATGGCAATTTCTTCAAACGTTATAACGTCTGATGCTACTGCTCCCTGGTATGCTGATATAGTCAACTTCCTAGTCAGCAAGATTGTGCCTGTGGATTTCAACCATCAGCAAAGAAAAAAGTTCTTCCACACTGTGAAGCACTATTTTTGGGATGAGCCTTATCTGTATAAGATGTGTCAAGATCAGTTGCTTAGGAGATGTCTTGCTGAAAAAGAACAACTTCATGTGTTACAACAATGTCATGCATCACCTTATGGAGGACATTTTGGAGGAACCAGAACTGCAGCAAAGGTGCTACAGTCAGGATACTATTGGCCAACACTCTTCAAAGATGCTCATGAATTAGTGAAAAGCTGTGATAAATGCCAAAGAACTGGAAACATCTCCAACAAGCAAGAAATGCCATTGACAAATATCCTTGAAGTAGAGCTGTTTGATGTGTGGGGAATGGACTTCATGGGGCCATTTCCTATGTCTCATGGAAATTTATACATTTTGGTAGCTGTGGATTATGTGTCAAAATGGGTGGAAGCCATTGCATTGCCCAATAATGAAGCCAAATCAGTCAGCAAATTCCTTAAGCAAAACATCTTCACAAGATTTGGTACTCCAAGAGCTATAATCAGTGATGAAGGCTCTCACTTCTGTAACAAGCTGATTGAGAACCTATTGGCTAAGTACGGAGTGAAGCACAAGATTGCTACAGCTTATCACCCACAGACAAGTGGTCAAGCAGAAATTTCCAACAGAGAAATTAAAAGAATACTTGAGAAGATGGTTGGTCCAAACAGGAAGGATTGGTCCCTGCACCTTGATGATGCATTGTGGGCGTACAGGACAGCATTCAAGACACCACTGGGCATGTCACCATACAAGCTAGTCTTCGGAAAAGCTTGTCATCTGCCCATTGAACTCCAACACAAAGCTCACTGGGCACTGAAGCAACTGAACTTAGATCATTCAAAGGCTGGAGAAGCAAGGCTCCTGCAACTAAATGAGCTAGATGAATTCAGGCACACTGCCTATGAGAATTCAAAAATGTATAAGGAGAAAACCAAGAAGTGGCACGATCAGAAAATTCAAAGAAGGGAGCTAGTAGAAGGACAATCAGTTTTGCTGTTTAATTCAAGGTTAAAGTTGTTCCCTGGGAAGCTAAAATCAAGATGGTCAGGACCTTTCAAGCTGGTAAAAGTCTATCCTCATGGTGCTGTGGACCTGTTTGATGAGAAAACTAATTCCATTTTCAAAGTCAATGGCCAAAGAGTGAAGCATTACCATGGAGAACATGTGGTTCGGGACAAGACCACAGTGGCTCTCAACAACCCCTGAATTCAAAAGGGAATAGTCTGGCTGAAGACTCTTAAAGCAAGCGCTCTTGGGAGGCAACCCAATGGTTTTAACTAACCAGCAATTTTGTGTCTTTAAATTTTTGTTTTGTGCAGGAATGGGAGCTGAAGTAGTATAAACGTTATAACGTCTCTGCGTGTCTAGGATGTTGTCACGTTTGCTGCCTGGGTAAAGTTTTAAATGAAAAAGAAAAGAAAATGAGTCAAGCAGTTTTCAAATGAAAAAAAAAATTTTTTTTTAGACGTGACTGCCAAAGTGACCATGACGTCACTTCCAACGGTTACCCCTTTTTCCCAAACCCACGCCACCACCTGCTTCTCAACTTCCCATAAAACCTCCCCAATAAACACTCACCAGTTACAATCATCAAAACCACCTTCAGACACTTTCAGAAACCGCAATCTTATCCCTTCTCCCAAATCTCAAATTTCAAATCCCCCACTCTCCAGAAAACTCATTCAATCACCATGACAAAAACCAAGCAAGCTGCAGTAAAATCATCTGGTAAAGGAAAGAATGTCAACCCAAATTCTTCCTCTGTTCCAATTCCAGAAATCCCCATTCCTTCAAAGAAGAAAGCCTTGTTGCCAGAAAGGGGATTCAGCTTGGAAAACCCAAATCCTGACTTTCTCGCAACAGTGGCAGCATTGGGATGGCAGAAATTTGTAGTTCACAGAAAGGAATACATTGCAACTCTGGTGCATGACTTTTACAAAGGAATCGTTGAAAGAACCGATGGAGAGCTTTCAAGCACCTCCATCGTTCGAGGTGAAGAAGTCAAATTTGGTGTAAGAATCATAAATGACTACTTTGGGCTAGGTTACTATGGCAAGGCAGTTGAGGTGAAGCAAAAGACTTACAGAGTGGCAGAGATGACTGAAATCAAAGAAAGGATATGTGTTGAAGGAGCTGTTTGGGAGCGAAGAGGCGACCATGGGAATGAATTCAAAATTTTGAAGAGATACCTTTGTGATGAGGCCAGTGCTTGGTTTCATTTCATTAGGCATTGCTTGATACCCACTTCTCACACTCGCTGGGTTGATAAAGAGAGGCTGATTGCTATTGATGCCATTATGTCAAGAGATAAGATTGAGGTGGGTAAGCTCATCAACAGAGAGATAAACAAATGGCAGAACAGGAAGGATGGATACCTATACTTCCCTTGTTTAATCACTGATCTCTGCATGGAGGCTGGAGTGGAGATTGAAGCATCTGAGCTAAGAGAGGAACCCCAAGGGGCATTCTCTACAAAGTTCAAAGCTAGACAGAGAGCTGCAGATGCTACCATGTCAGTTGATGCACAGACGTTACAACGTCTGGTGGACCAGCAAAACAGCCTAGCCAAGTTTGTCAAGGAACAATTTGAGTGGCAAAAGAAGGTGAACGCACAGACACCAAAAGGCAAGATGGTTATTGAAGAACCAGTACTTCCAGATTGGATGCAAGAGGAAGATGAAGACAACATACCCTTATCAACAATGAACCTCAGGGCAATGAAGAAGGAAAAAGTCGAGAAAACAAGAAAACCAGCCACAAAAAGAAAGAGCCCAACAAAGAAAAAGCAGAAGAAGGTAAGTAGTGAGGAAGAAGAGCTTAAATCAGCTGATATGGATAGCATCAGTGAGAGTGATGCAGAGGAATCAAAGAAGATGAGTAGGGAAATCCTAAGTGATGATGAGGAAGAAACACATTCAGAAGAGAAAGGAAGCTCCAGTGATAAGACTGATATTGATGCTGACTCTCCACCGACCCAAACACTCAAAGAACCAGCCCAACCCACACCTCCATCACCAAAAGCCAAACAACCCCAACCCTCAGCTAAAGAACAACCCACCCATGACCAAAACATCCCCAAAACACCACAATCTGAACCTCAAGATCAACCCATTTCAAAACCAACCCCCACTCAACCTGAGCCAACTAAAGAGCCATCACAACCATCCGTTCCAGAAGTAACCAGTGCAGACGTGACTACGTCTAAGCCAACTGCTGTTGAAAACAACCCAGACCCACAACTCATTCCCCCACCCAAAAGGCAAAGATTCAAGACTGTACCCACCCAGAGTCCATTTGGGAAGAAGAAAAGGCGTGAATTAGCCGCTGCAAGTGAAGAAGCAAGACATGGTGAAAAAGAAGAACAACTAGTTGATGCTCCTGCAACCAAAAGGCAAAAGTTGCAGGTAAGAAAGAAATCTGAAGCTGCTAAAGACAAGCCAGCAACAGCTACCAGTGCAGCATTTGTTGCTGTTAGTGGTTCAGAGAATGCTCCTGCTGTTGTTGCTGAAGAAAAAGCTGCAGACGTTACAACGTCTCATGAGCCAGAGGTTGAAAAAGCCCAGGGGGACCCCAAAGAGCAGCAGCAGATTAATCCTGCAGAGCTAGAAAAGCAGAAAGCATGGGATGAAGCAAAGAAAAGAGTGGCTGAGAGCAGTGCAAAGATGCCCCAAGAAACTGAAATCTCAGTTGATGCTGGTGATGGTGAAGGAGAGAAGAAGAAGAGGAAAAGAAAAAGAAGACTGTGCAAGCAAGCATCCCAGCCAGACAGAGTGGAAGGCTCAGGTCTGGTGCTCTGAACAAGTAAGTTAGCCCTCTTTTTAGCAGTAGTATAGTTATAGTTTATAATTTCAGTACAAATAAATAGCTGTCCAGACGTTACAACGTCTAGAGAGTTAGTAGTCAGTAGTTGTTTTGTTTCTGTTTTGTGTGAATGTTCCTCTCCCATTTTTCAAATTCAGTGAGCAGTGGGGACACTGCTCATCTTTCTGTTTGGGGGGGGGGGGAGGATCATTTTTATGTTTTGTGTATGCATAAAATCAAATGCAAAATCAGTTTACTTCCCTACTCTAATAATCATCAAAAATGTTTCTCTTTGGGCTAAATCTAGGAATGACTGTGTGTGAATGTGTGTGAGTAGCTGATGCATGATTAAATGAATAGAATTGATTACTGCTTCCACACAAACTCTGTTTTGAGGAAAACCTAGTTAGCTAGGGACTATGTGATGCAAAAGCTAGTTTTGGTTGACTATGGTGATGGTAGAACTTGATTAAAAACTTAGAGTAGCAGTAGAAACTAAGTTTGGGGGTATATCAGGTTGTGCTAAGGCTGGGTGCAAAGACTGTAGGATGATTAGTGCTTGTGTAGTGTGAGTGCAACGTTGTAACGTCTACCCGTAACGTTATAACGTATGCCGTGTGTGTTTTCGTGTTGTGTTTGTGTTATTAAACGTTGTAGCGTCTCTCCTATAAACGTTATAACGTCTACTCCAAAAAGACCAAAAAGTGTGTGTTGTTTCAAATAAGTGGAAAAATCCACATGTCCTCTGTGTTTGCTGCAATTTCCCGAAACAAATACTGGGTACCCCAATTATCTCAATCCTAAATTGTCAAATCCAAAGGATCAAAAAGGAGAAAATCACAAAAACTCCAAACCAAAAGTAAAGTGAATCAAATGAAGGTTGCTCAGTAATGAGGGGTTGCAGTCGTCTGTGTGTTTTGTGTTGTGTGAGTCAGAAAAGTAGTTTGCACTAATCTAGTCCTAGCACCCAAATTAAGACCCTTTGTCGTGCTTAAAATAACCCTCATGTCTTATGTGGAAATGTTAGCATACTCTCTGTTTTGAAAGATGTTATACTCTCACCATATGGAAACCACTCTTTCATAGGCTAGGGTAGCTTCTGAACCTAGCTAGGAATAGAATTGATACAGAGATCACACACTCACTTTGGGCAGTAATGAACCTAGAATGTAATTGTGCATTGGTGCGTGAGTGTGTAGTGTAAGTCTGAAGGAATTAGCCCCTTGAGGATAATTTTTGATCAAATGGGTGAGCAGGGTGTAAACTGCTGGCGTATTTAATTTCTTGCATCTTTTCATATGCAGTGTTTCGATTGCTTGAGGACAAGCAATGGTTTAGGTTTGGGGGTGTGATAACTCATATTTATATGAGTTATTTATACTTATTCAAAGTTAAATCATGCAAGTTCTCTGGCAATAGTAGGTTGTTTCTATTAAGTTTCTGTTAGTTTATTGCTTTTTAGTTAGAAAGGGGCTAAATTACAAATTCTATGCATTTTGGCACCAATTGGCGCCTTTGTGAGCGTTTTGATGCTTCTTGTGTTTGTGCAGTAAACTGAGCGTGGCAACGTCCCTCATCACGTCTGAAGAGTTTAGAAGAGGAAAAACACAGTGATAAGCTGTCCTCTTGCATCCATGGAAGATCCATCATCAAATCCATTAGAAGATTCTGTTCTGCTCATGCTATAGCACTGTCAGCACACTAGTTCATGCGTAGGAGTTGGAGGAGTGTATCTTTTGCGCATTCTTCTTCTACTTTCTGTTTTGGTGACATGAACTCCATTATTTGTAAGTTGTTGATATTGCTAAACATCCGCTAAACACCTTGTAGTTAAGCTTTGTAATGAATCTTATGTGTTAGTAATATAATATTATGATGTATGCATTTTAATCTTTGTGTTTTAATTCTTTCAAACCTGTTTTGGGACTGATCAACTAAAATAGGTAGATTCATGGGTTCAGAAATGGTTCATGGATTGATCTCAAAGATTGATGTGAGTGAGTGGTTGTTTTAAGGACACTTAGAACAATCCTTGCCCAAACCTAGACATAGGAGGGCTTAGTTCATAGAGTGAATACTGTGGGCTCTTTAATAGACAAAGGTGAACTTACTTGAAGCCTAGACATAGGATCTTGTCACGAAACCTTGGTGAAAGTGACTGAAAGGCACGCAACATATGCTACAACACTCAATGCTATAACATCTAATGCTATAGCACTCACACAGAAGAGAAATTACTTAGTAAAAGCAATCCAACTAGGTCTTCACCATATAGTTTTCCTTTTTATTTCCTTGCAAACCAAACCCTTATTTTACTATTCTCAATATTGTGACTTACTTTACACACTAATTCCCTGAGATATTCCAACTATAAATTAAGACCAATCCCTGTGAGTTCGACCTTTCTTTCTACTATATTACTTGTGTGACTACGTATACTTGCGTATATAAAATCCACAACAAGTTTTTGGCGTCGTTGCCGGGGATTGAAATTAATTTTACTGTTGAAATTCTTAGCATATTAGTGTCGCTTTTACTCTGGTGTTTGTTTATGACGCTACAGCACAGGATGCCAGAGCATATGCACAGGCTCAATTCACCAGAATTTCAACTTGATCCTGTGATAGTTAATTTCTATTGTTTAGTTGGTAAGTTTAGTTAGTTTAGATTATGTTGTTTAGTGTGTTCTGTGTTTCAACAATTTTTGTTTTTTTTCTTCTGTAATTTGTATTGTACTTTGTGTTTGCAATATGTTATCTTTGTTGTTTTTAGTGTCACTATTTGTGTTTAATGTTTTCTGAAAGAAAAAAAAATCCCACTTTATGCCATGGACTATTGGAGTTTTTACTATATGCAAGACTTGAATGCTCAACAACAATGTTTCAATTATGATTCCCATGGGAATGAACATGAAAGGGGTTGTTATGAGACAAATCCATCTTCTCAAGCTCAAACCGAAAGATTACATGAGGACAACTCTAGCTTAAAAGAACTCTTAGCTCAATCCATTGAATTTATGAAGGTGGAGCGTGACAACTTTGAAAGGGGCTCTTATGAGACAAATTTCATGCCCATGATAACCCCAAATATGGATTGTGGCATGGGAAACTTTGTGTGTGAGCAAGAACCAAGTTGTCAAGCTCAAACCGAAGGATTCCAAGAGACCATCTCCAACTTCCACGAATTTGTTGCTCAATCTCTTGAGGATATAAAAGTGGCTAGTGACAACTTTCAAGTGTCATGTAAGAATATAGAGGCTCACCTTATGACAATTATGGAGCATATAAAAAAAGAAAGTTGTATTGAAGAGGTGGTTGAGCAAGAGGAAGAAAAAGAGAGTGTAGAGTGTGAACTTGAATGTGGTCATTTGGAAATAGTGGAAGAAAATAAAAAAAAATTGTAGTTGTAGAACAAGAAAATTTCAAAAATAGTGGTGACAAGGAAGAAAAGCCAAGGTTGAGGTATGTGACAATTGAGACTCAACTCTTGGTAATTGAAAAAAAGAGTCCTCCGCAAAATGAGCATCAATTTTTTCAAGAGAGGGGGAACTCCTATCCCAAATGCTTATTGGTTGGGGCATGGGAACACTTGCTTTCCTATGCCAAATACATGGGATTTCTAACAAAAAGGAAAAAAGCGGAAGGATGATATTTTCTTCTTGTCCTATTATCCACCCTAACTTGGGTTTTGAATATCAAGTCTAGCTAAAGACTATAAATTAAGCGCTACTGGGAGGCAACCCAGATTTTTAGGACTAATTGTGTTTTCTGTGTGTTTTTGTTTTTAATTTTGCAGGTATGAATAAGAGGCCTTGTGGTATGTATGTGCTGTCAATTATGCAAGAATTTTGATGCTGTAGCACCATGTGCTACAACAATCGTGGCTGAGGTGTTGAACATGTAGTCCAAATAGTCAAAAAAAATGTGATGATGAGAAAAATGAAGGAGAGTGTAGTGAGCAAGAAGAAGAGAGAAGTAAGGAATGATCCTCCATTTTTCATCCACCCACACCACCCACCCAAAACCTTTCCACCACACTTTCACCGCCTAAAAACACCTTCTCCATCACAAAAGCCCACTTCTCACAATTCCAGACCTTCATCCATCCCCACCTCAAGCCAAACCATCAAACCTTATCCCAAAATCTTCCCCATTTCTAAAACAACTCGCTCCACACAAGTCCCTATCATCCAAGCAACTTCCCCCACCAAAACAAAAATCATCTCAGCCTCACAAAAGAAAAATCCACCGAAAACTCAACCTGCCACAGAGCAACCATCAAGAAAAACTGAAGTACAAAAAGTGAATGCTATCACAGGTGATGCTATAGCATCAGTATCAGAAGGCAGTGCTGCAACATCTGCTGCAGCACAAAAGAAAGATGTAAGAACAAAAATGGTTGCCAAAAAGAGGTCAAGGGTCCCTGATTCTGCTGTGAAGGAACTTGATTCTGTTGTGGCCAAAACAGATGATTGGGTCCTTCCTACTCCACCAGAGCCTCCATTGGCCAAAGATTTAATGCAAGAAGCTGTTTTTCAAAATTTGATGCACCAAGGGAGATACCTACCACAAGACTTAGTCTGGCTGAGGACTCTTAAACCAAGTGCTTCTGGGAGGCAACCCACAATTTTGTAACCAACCCTTTTGTTATTTTTAAGTCTTTTTGTTTGTGCAGGAAATTTGGAGATAAGTTGCAAAAGAAGTTATAGCACTTGGTGTGGTAGCATGAGATGCTATAGCATCTACTGAGAGTTTAAAAGAATCATCTGCTCCAGAAAGGAAAAACCCAGGAGCAAGATTGGCAAGAAGATGAAGGTACTGAGATGGTGCAGGCAGACAAGGAGAAAGCTGCTGCTATAGCATCTAATGCTACAGCATCAACTGCAGAGGAGGAAGCCCCCCAGGAACCCAGGAAGAAGAAACAAAACAGTCAAGAAACCATCCCAGAAGCCTAGCAGGATCAGCAGCTGGCTCAAAACTGGGTTAGCAAAAAAAAAAACTGATCCCTTTTTCCTTTAGCTCTCTTAAATTTATTGCTTTCAATAAACCTGTTGGGTGCTATAGCACCTGTCCTGCACCTAACAGTTGTGATAGTTTTAACTCTGTTTCTGAATCATGCCAATTGTGTTTATGTTTTGCTGTGATGTTTTGCTTTACCAATTCCCCTTGTTCATCATGAAGGCAGTGAGGACACTGCCATGTTTTAAGTTTAGGGGAGGAACTTTAGTTATTTTTCTGTTGAATGTTTGAATGTTTATTTTGTGTCAAGTCAGTAATTCTCTTATTCAAAAAAAAAGTTTGCATCTTGAATGGGTGAAAAGTTTAATAATGATTGAGTGACTATGTGAAGTAGCCTTGTTTGAATGATAACCAATTTTATTGCTGCTCTCACACAAACTCTAAGCTTAGAAAGAAACTTAGTTAGCTAAGAATAAGCTGATGCTGAAGTTAGTCTTGGTTAACCAATAATGTGTCAAGTTTTTAATAAAAATTGAGAGTAGCTTTAGAAGCTAAGTTTGGGGGTGCATCGGTTATATTAAGGCTAGGCTTGAAGACTTAGGAAGGTCAGTGTAATTCAGTTGTGCCAGAAGTTGTAACATCAGTTGTATAGCAATGTAGTGTTATAGCATCTCCTCACCAAAAATGCTGTGACTGTGCCTAAAAGCTCACAAAAAAAGAAAAAAAAAGAAAAAAAAGAAAGCGAAGACTAGGAATGGTTTAAGTTTGGGGGGGTGTGATAACTCTCCATTAGTATAGTTATCTACGCATTTCTACTCTTAAATCATTGTAAGTTTGCATGCTTAGACTAGGAGTTATGTGAATATTTGTGTTAAATCAAGGAAAAGGGAGTCAAGAACTGAAATGGAATTAATTTGGCACAATTGGTGCCCTTGTGAAATTTCGATGTTTTCTGTCTAAGTGCTATAGCATCAGGTGCTATAGCATCCCTGTGCGCAGCAGAGCTGGGACCCACTTGAAGACAGCAGCAGAAAGCAGATCTGCGGTGAATCCTAATTTGTCCAGTCAGCGCCTCCCTATTGGCACAATCCATGCTGATGCAGCCACCCTCCTACCACTTGCTCTACACCACTTGTCCACTTGCAAGAGACAACATACTTTAGTTGGTGAAAAGAAAGACCCACTTGTCCACTTGCTTCATCCACTTGCAAGAATAGAGGGAAAGCTCAACTATAAAGAAAAGCTCCACTTCTGCACTTCATCATGGACTTCCAACACGAAATTCTCTGGTTTAGAAGAGGAAAAATACAGTGATAAGCTGTCCTCTTGCATCCATGGAAGATCCATCATCAAATCCATTAAAAGATTTTGTTCTACTCATGCTATAGCACTGTCAGCACACCCGTTCATGCGTAGGAGTTGGAGGAGTGTATCTTTTGCGCATTCTTCTTCTACTTTCTGTTTTGGTGACATGAACTCCATTATTTGTAAGTTGTTGATATTGCTAAACTTGAGCTAAACACCTTGTAGTTGGATTGCTTAAGCTTTGTAATGAATCTTGTGTGTTAGTAATATAATATTATGATTATGCATTTTAATCTTTGTGTTTTAATTCTTTCAAATCTGTTTTAGGACTACTCAACTAAAATAGGTAGATTCACGGGTTCAGAAATGGTTCATGGATTGATCTCAAAGATTGATGTGAGTGAGTGGTTATTTTAAGGACACTTAGAACAATCCTTGACCAAACCTAGACATAGGAGGGCTTAGTTCATAGAGTGAATACTGTGGGCTCTTTAATAGACAGAGGTGAACTTACTTGAAGCCTAGACATAGGATCTTATCACGAAACCTTGGTGAAAGTGACAGAAAGGCACGAAACATATGCTACAACACTCAATGCTATAGCATCTAATGCTATAGCACTAACACAGATGAGAAATTACTTAGTAAAAGCAATCCAACTAGGTTTTCACCATATAGTTTTCCTTTTTATTTCCTTGCAAACCAAACCCTTATTTTACTATTCTCAATATTGTGACTTACTTTACACACTAATTCCCTGAGATATTCCAACTATAAATTAAGACCAATCCCTGTGGGTTCGACCTTTCTTTCTACTATATTAGTTGTGTGATACTTGCGTATATAAAATCCACAACAGTCCCATTGAAGATTTGCTACAGTGGATGAGAATGATGGATGAGCCTTCTTCAGATTGTAGCCTCGTTTTTGGCAGTAGCTCCATTTGCCAGAAATGTGCATTCTCAGGGGTTACTGATGCAGGGATATTAGTGGTTTTCCTTGATGCTTGCCTTGTTGATGCTCTAGCAGTGATTGAACCCTTGCCAGAGTTTTTGCTTGCAGCTTGTTTGCGTCCCATTTCTGAGTTTGATTTCTGAAAATGAAACTTTGATTTCTGAGGTTGAACACGAATGCTTAGGTTTTGAAAATTTTGGGTTTTGGGGAAGTTTGCTGTTTGAGAGAAAGTTTAATTGTGAGAGAAACGGTAACTTGGGTTCTATCGAAATTGAGGTTATAGGTTAGTGGGTGGATAAGTTTGAGTGGGTTTTGATTTGATGGCTAAAAATTTCCGTTGTGGCTAAGTGGTATCGCATGCATGTTGACACGTGTGCACTTAGGCAAGACAACACACTTCCTTAGCCTTAACCCCTCTGATTACGCCTTGATGCGCTGGTAGTTGAATATTTTTTCATCTAAGTGTGATGTTAAGTTTATGCAGAAGTATTGGATATAGGGCAATGCAGATGCACTGGGTGCAGCTGCATCAGAAGTTCATTCACCTGTTTTCCTACAAAACACTTCAAAACATAAAACTGAACAAAAAGAACATAATTAGTAATTCAAAATCATGGGTTGCCTCCCACAAGCGCTTGATTTAAGAGTCTTTCAGCCTGACTATCTCTTTGAATTAGAGATTTTGAAGATGTGTGGTGACTTTACCTTTCACCACATGTTCACCTTAGTACATTTTTACTCTGTGACCATTTACTTTGAAGGTGGTGTTTGTTGTTTGGTCAATCAAATCAACTGCACCATGGGGATACACCTTGACTAGCTTAAATGGTCCTGACCACCTTGATTTGTGTTTACCAGGGAACAATTTCAACATGGAATTGTAAAGTAGGACCATTCCTCCTTCCCTAAGTTCTCTTCTTTGTATTCTTTGATCATGCCAAGCTTTTGTTCTTGCTTTGTAAATTTCAGCATTCTCATAAGAGAATTGCCTTATTTCTTCTAATTCATTAAGTTCCAAAAGCCTTGATGTACCTGTTTTATTAAGATCAAAATTGAGCTTTTTGATAGCCCAATATGACTTGTTTTCTAACTCCACAGGCAAGTGGCACGCCTTGCCATAAACTATCCTATAGGGAGACATACCTAAGGGTGTCTTGTATGCTGTCCTATATGCCCACAAAGCTTCGTCTAAATGTAAAGACCAATCATTCCTTGTGGGACTAACCATCTTTTCTAGCATTCTTTTGATTTCCCTATTTGATAATTCAGCTTGTCCACTTGTTTGGGGTGGTAAGCTGTAGCAATTTTATGTTTTACCCCATATTTAGCAAGAAGGTTTTCAATAAGTTTGTTACAAAAATGTGAACCTTCATCATTAATGATTGCTCTTGGGGTACCAAATCTAGTGAGAATGTTTCTTTGAAGGAATTTGCTCACAGATTTGGCATCATTATTTGGTAATGCTGCTGCCTCTACCCATTTGGACACATAATCCACAGCTACTAAGATATATAATTTGCCAAAAGAGGGTGGAAAAGGTCCCATGAAATCCATTCCCCATACATCAAAAAGTTCAATTTCTAAAATATTGGTTCTTGGCATTTCATGTTTTTCAGAAATATTTCCTACCCTTTGACATTTATCACAGTTTTTGACCAAAAAATATGCATCTTTAAATAAAGTTGGCCAATAATAACCTGATTGTAATACCTTAGCTATTGTTCTGGTGCTCCCAAAGTGTCCTTCATATGGTGCAGCATGACAGTGCAGCAGCACTGACTGCTGTTGTTCTTTTGGAATGCATTTCCTCATTAGTTGGTCTGGGCATATTTTGTAAAGAAAGAGATCATCTCAATAGTATTGTTTGACTATATGGAAGAATCCCCTTCTTTGTTGATATGTCATGTTCACTGGCATCACTTTACTTGCAAGGAAGTTTACTATATCAGCAAACCATGGTGCAGCTGCATTTGATGCACCTGCATTGGATGCAAGGGCATTGGTTGTTGTCATGGTAACTGCTAACAGTTTTTCATCAGAGAAATTTTCCTTGATCTCATCTTCCTTTATACCTGTACCTTCACTTTTAAGTCTAGATAAATGATCAGCAACTTGGTTCTCTACCCCCTTTTTGTCACGAATTTCAAGATCAAATTCTTGAAGGAGGAGAACCCATCTTATTAACCTTGGTTTTGCATCTTTTTTTTAAATTAAATACTTGATGGTAGAATGATCTGTGTAAACAATTACTTTGGTGCCAACCAAGTAAGATCTGAATTTATCAAATGCAAAAACCACTTCTAATAATTCTTTTTCAGTAACAGTGTAATTCATTTGAGGTTCAATTAATGTTTTGCTAGCATAATATATGGAATGAAAGACTATGTCATACCTTTGCCATAGGACAGCTCCCACAGCAAAATCACTAGCATCACACATTAATTCAAATGGCTTGCTCCAGTCTGGTGTAACAATCACTGGTGTTGTCACCAATGCTTTCTTGAGTTTTTGAAATGCTTCCATGCAAGACTCATCAAAGTTGAATGGTGCATCATGTTGTAAGAGTACACATAATGGCTTGGATATTTTTGAAAAATCTTTGATAAATCTACTATAGAAGCCAGCATGGCCTAAAAAGCTCCTGATACCCTTGACATTTGTTGGAGGAAGTAATTTCTCAATCACTTCAATCTTGGCTTTATCCACTTCAAGGCCTTTCTTTGATACTTTGTGGCCAAGCACAATGCCTTCTTCCACCATAAAATGACACTTCTTCTAATTCAGAACCAAATTTGTTTCCTCACATCTGTTGAGAATTTCTTCCAAATTTGATAAACAAAGTTGAAATGTCTCTCCAATTACTGAGAAATCATCCATGAATACTTCCATTGATTACTCAATGAAATCTGAGAATATTGACATCATGCATCTCTGGAATGTTGCAGGTGCATTACACAATCCAAATGGCATCATTCTAAATGCAAAGGTGTCATAGGGACATGTAAAAGTTGTTTTCTGTTGATCTTCAGGTTCTATTGCAATTTGATTATAGCCTGAGTAGCCATCTAAAAAACAATAAAACTCCTTGCCTGCTAATCTATCCAACATTTGATCTATGAATGGTAAAGGAAAGTGATCATTTCTTGTAGCCTTATTGAGCTTTCTGTAATCCATACATATCCTCCAACCTGTGATAGTTCTAGTAGGTATCAATTCATTACTTTCATTGACTATAACTGTCACACCGCCTTTTTTTGGTACACATTGTACAGAGCTAACCCATGCACTATCTGATATGGGATATATTATGCTAGCATCTAGCCACTTGATGATCTCCTTCTTTACTACCTCCTTCATAATTGGATTCAGTCTTCTTTGACCTTCTATGTTGTTTTTGGAGTTTTCCTCCAAACTGATTCTGTGCATGCATATGGAAGGGTTGATTCCTTTTATATCTGACATCTGCCACCCTATTGCCTTTTTATGCTTTCTCAGGGTATTAATGAGATCATGCTCTTGCTTTGAGGACAAGTCAGAAGCTATGATCACAGGGAGAGTATCATTTTCCCCTAAGAAAGCATACTTGAGATGTTGGGGCAATTCCTTCAATTCAAGTTTGGGAGATTTTTCTATTGAAGGTAGATTCTTCTTGAGGTTTGGATCTTCAAGATTTAGAGATTCATAGTTTATTGGCCATACCTCTTTAACTGAACTTTCTTTTGGCAGAATTTCATTTTCCACCATGTCTTCACCTAGCAGTGTAGGAGCATCAGATGCAAGAGCATTGATCAGATGATCCTGTTGTTTGTGAAATTGTTTCTGCACTAATTGATCCAGAGAGATTATGGCTGAACATTCCTCAATGTCCTCTGTAGGATATTTTAATGCAGTCATCACATTGAATTCACCTCTTGATATTTCACCCTCATGGTTAGTTCACCTTTTTGTACATCAATGAGTGTCTTTCCAGTTGCAATGAATGGTCTTCCAAGGGTGACTGGGACTTTTTTATCTGCATTAAAATCAATAATAACAAAATCTGTAGGAAACACAAATTTGTCAACTTTAACCGAAATATCTTCTATAATTCCTTCAGAATATGCTATTGATCTATCTGCTAATTGAAGTGTCACAGTTGTAGGCCTGACATTTCCAATTTCAAGTTGTGTAAATATTGATTTAGGCATCAAGTTGATACTTGCACCTAAATCACATAATGCACAACTAGTGTAAAATTTTCCAATTGAAAATGGAATTGTAAAACTGCCAGGGTCCTTCAACTTCCTAGGAATTTTGTTTTGCAAGATTAAACTGCATTCTTTTGACATAGCAACTGTTTCAAATTTCCCTAGTCTTCTTCTTTTTGTTAGCACATCTTTCATGAATTTTGCATAATTTGGCATCTGTTGAAGTGCTTCAACTAAGGGCACATTGATGTGTAACTGTTTTAGTACCTCAAGGAATTTGCTAAATTGCTTCTCCTCATGAGCTTTTTTCAATCTTTGTGGATAAGGAGGAGGAAGGATATTCGGGGACTAACCTGGGTATCTGAGCAGAATCAAATGCAGAAGCATCAGATGCTTCAGCATTCTGTGAATTTTTTCTTTTCTGTTTTTCTCATTTTTTTCAGTTTTTTCTTTTTCTACCTTACCTTCACCCTCTATCTCATCCTCATATGGTTCTAATAGATCTTTTGTATTTCTCAAAGAAATGGCTTTTACTCGTTCCTTACCTTGCCTTTGTGATGTGGAAGCTTTTGTGTTGGATGGTTGTTAACCATTTGGCCTTTGATACAGAGTTGTTGCCAATTACCCCACTTGATTCTCCAGATTTTTGATTGAAGCATCTTGGGCTTGCCTAGCTGTTCTTGCTTCACTTATAAAGAATTTGACCATGGATTATAAGGAGTTATCATTGGCAGGTACAGGTGGTCTTTGATAGTTCTGAGATTGGAATCCTGGTGGTGAAACAGGTGCAGCTGCATTAGGTGCAGCCGCATTGTTGTTGCTCCATCTAAATCTTGGGTGATTTCTCCATCCAGGGTTATAGGTGTTTGAGTAAGGGTTATTATTCCTATTATATCCTACATAATTGACAGAAATAGGGTTGCTAGGACATTCCTCATACAAGTGACCTCATTCACAATATACACAACTAACAGTTCCTGGAGGGGCTTGTTCTATTGCTGCTACAGGTGTTTCTGTTAATGCAGCTGCATTGAATGCAGGAGCATTAGTATAGGATTGGGGTTTTTGATCATGTTGGTTAGTGAGGCTACTTGATCAGCAGACAGGGATGATACTTCACTAATTTCATGCACCCCTGTTGTTTTTTTTTGTGCACTCACCCTCTCAGTAGGCCAACTAGAGCTATTGGTTGCAATTCTTTCAATCAATTCACAAGCCTCATTATAAGATAGGTTTAGTAACACTCCTCCAGATGATGCATCAAGCATTATTCTGATTTGAGGTTCCAAACCATTGTAAAAAGTTTCCATTTGAATAATGACAGGTAATCCATGATGGGGACATTTTCTTAAAAGTTCTTTCCATCTTTCCCATGCTTCAAACAATGATTCAAATTCCTTTTGTCTAAAAGATGTAATATCATTTCTCATTCTGGCATTTTTAATGGGTGGAAAGTATTTTGCCAAAATTTTTTCAGCCATTTCATTCCAAGAATGGATAGAGTTAGGCTCTAAAGAGTTTAACCAAGCCTTAGCTTTATCCTTCAAGGAATAAGAAAATAGCTTCAATCTAAAAGCATCTTCACTAACACCAGGAATGACAAAGTTACTACATACTTCTAAAAATTGTTTTAAATGCAAGTGGGGATCCTCATGAGGAAATCCACCAAATTGACCTATTGTTTGAAGCATTTGGAACATTATGGGTTTAAATTCAAAGTGCACAACATCAATAATCATACCTATGGGACCCATGTTGATGAAACATAGCATAGTCCCTCATTGGCCTCTCTCTATCATTAATCATACCTATGGGACGCATGTTGATGAATTGATTTCTGTGGTCATCCTCAGGTTCATGATGTGAGCCAGGACCACCTCTAACTGATCCTCTATTTGAGCCTGGTCTAGATCTTTCTCCTTCACCTTGTTGAGACATTGTAATTCTGTAGCCTTGGAGTCTTTGTTTCTGGAGTCTAAGCAACTTCCTACATCTTCTTTCTATTTCAGGATCTAATCTGAATTCTGGTGATTTTGTACTATGCATATGCTAGAGCATCCCGTGCTCCTACATTCAAAAACAAAATACCAGAGTAATAAACACTAATTTACTATATATCTAAACAACAAAAATTAATGGAAATCCCCCGCAACGGCGCCAAAAACATGGTGTGCGAAAAAGATAATGTGCAAGTATACACAGTCGACAACAAGTAGTATAAAGAAGATGAGATCGTAGGGATTGGATTAATTTTTTTTTTATGCTTTTCTATATAGAGATATTAGTGTGAAGTAGCCAAGTAATAAACAGTGGATGGTATTGTGAAAACAGAATGTAAACAAGTTATAATTTGTGTGTGAAATCAGTAGAGAATAATAGTTGAGATGTTCTTTACCAAATAAGTCACTTTCAATAGTTTTGTGTTTATATATGATGCAGGTGCACTGTATGCTAGTGCATTAGAAATGTGTTTTCAGTCACTGTCTTCAGAGTTTCATTACAAGCTCTTATGTCTAAGATGCTAAATAAGTTCACTTCTGTATTTTAAGTACCCACAGTATCACCCTATGGACTATGCTATCCTATGTCTAGGTTTAGCATGGTTTTAACAAAGTTTCCTTAATTAAAACACTTACCCATATTAGTTCTTGAGTTCTAAGTATAAACCATGTTTGTATTTATAACTCTACTTATTCTAAGTGATCAGTCTCAAAATAAGTGTTGAAAGAAGTATAAAACAAGAACTAAAATGTACACATCACATATGATCAGAATAACTTATTTAAAAGATCATTATAAGATTAGAACATCCCAACTAAAAGAGTTTAGTTTCTTCTAGACATCACAAGGCATGTATAAACTGAATAACTCATGTTCATATAATTTAAATCTCAAAAGGAAAACAACAAGGTAGAAGTTACACGGTTGGAGTTCCCTTTGTATGAAGTTGCCAAGCAACGCATGTGCATTAACTCCACTGCATTCAGCTAGCACTACTCAATTGTGTGGAAGTAAAGAAAGAAGTTGTCAATTCCTTTCTTGCCTTCTTACAAGAGAATGAAAAACTAAATTTAAAACTATATATATTAGAGTATTGAGTGAGTTGTTTTTAAGTGAGAGATGGAGGTCTTTATATAGGCTTCAAGTGGAGCTTTCCTTCACAAGCAAAGTTAGGGTTGCATTTAGTCACTTCAGCCCAAAAAGTGCTGCAAATCCTCCACTCAACCAAGAAGGGAGGTCCTCTAATGGATGGGCAAGTGTCCCTAGGTAAGTGACTCTTCAAAGCTATTTTTTATGGTAGGCGCCGAAATTTGTGACTTGCACGTGCCTTCATGACTAAGCATGACGTCATCAGCCGAGTGCTTGAGCATCTTGATGTTCTAGGATTTCTTCAAGCATTGTAGTCTATTTTGAGTGCAGGTGCATCCAGTGCAGGTGCATTGAACAAACACATCAAAAATACCAAAATATATGCAAGATGCTAAGTTATGTGCATAACCCTCTTTTAACTTTGAATGTTCTTATTTTATTTATAAAACTTTATTTACTATATATTTTTATTTAGAACTGAGCAATTATTTAGGTTTAGATGCATAAATAACTCTATATAAAATAGAGTTATCAGTGTCTCCCTGCCTTCTCTCGTCAAAAGGCATTCACCAACCCAACATTGATGTTGGTGAAGCCCAAATTCCGAAGGGGATACAAACCAGATGCCTGTATGTAGTCCTCAATGACTGGGTCCATATCCATCCCACTAAGACTGTGGTTATGAACCTTCAACGGCTCACATTTCTACGTTTATGATTATAAAAAAACTTGGTTACTTTAAATAATTACCTAAACATAAATTCTAAAAAAATTAACTTAATTTTGATAATTATAAACTTACCGTCCCCTCCCATATCAAGCGGGCAACATGTGAGCCATATGAAGGCAATATAGATCTGTCATTGGGACCACCCGGGAAAGGGAATGTGGCTGGTGCCGCGGTCGAAAGTCTCGATGTAGACGGCTCACCAGCTGGGGAAGCAGTATCAGCAGTTGGGGCAGCAGTATCAGTGGGGTCATCTGGACCAGCCAAGTCAGCAGTTACAAAGTTGCCAGCATCGTGCTCAAGGTCATCATATCGAAGTGCAGCATCAGCATGCGGTGGGAGGGTTTTTCCGCGTCCACGTCCACGTGGATTATTCTGAGCATTCCTATTGCGGACAGAAGCCGTAGGATGCACTCTCTCGTCGTCCTCCCTTTCCCGTCGAGAATTACCACCTCCCCTAGTCTTTGCCATTACTAAAAAAACATTAAACATAAATTAGAATTTAGAAATTAAAATTAGGATTGCCAATCAAGATTCAATATTTTAAATTTGAACCAGGTCGATATTTTAATTCTGAACCAGGTCGGTATTTTAAATCCGAACCAGTTAGATTGTTTAACGACCGAACCATGCGAAAATCAGAAAATAGAAAACACAGAAAACTGAACGAAAACGAAAGGATACCCGTAACAGCGTAAGAAGAGATGAACACTACTAGAAAAACAGTTCTTAGCTTCGTCCAAAAGCCCGCGCTAATTGGCCAAAAGCGGACGCTAACTGTCTTTTAGCGTCAGATTAGTGTCGGCCACGTGTTGAGGCTAAAATGTTCAAAGTTAAATCTAGCAATGTGAGCAGAGAAGAGGGCGAGGTTGAGGGAGAAGAGAAGAGGGTGATTTTGAGGGAGAAGAGAAGTAGGGTTCGGTTGAAAATGAGTTGGAATGGGGGGGGGGGGTGAGAGTGGGAAAGGGATTATATTGGGGATTTTGAAGGGGGGTATTTTGGAGATATTGGGGGGGGGGGGGGTTGGGACTTTGGAGCGTCTAGTGAGCAGGGAGAGGGTTGTATAAATTTATGAGCCCAAAAAGAAATCACGTACGCTTTAAAAAGTGCATCCCAATAATCAGGGTCGGCCACAAGCCTATTGAGGTTGTGCTACTGCACAGGGCCTCAGCCCAAAAATAAATTTTTGTAGGGCTAAAAAAAGTAGTATATGGAGCATGGCATGACCCAATCTGTAAGCCATCAGCTGAGCCAACCAAGTTACAAAGTTGGCTATAGAGATTTGCTTTTATAAGACCCAGTTACATTGTTTTTATATTACTTTCTCGACGTGGGACATGTCTACAACTTAATTTCTTCTCTTTCTCTATTTTGTCTAAAGTTCTGAAAATCCATCCTCCAAATTAACATCATCTTTCCTCTTTGGTGCCACTAACACTAGATAGTCACCATCATCAACTTAGTACTTCAATTTAAATCTATTCTAAACTGCTCAACAGAAAACCAAAATTTGTTTCAAACATTTTCAACAGAGCTTACCAAAAATCAGGATTTCTTCCATCCAAACCGCTCATGAGAGCTAATAAAAAACGAAGATCTACTCCAAACAGCTCAATGGCACTTACATAATAGCAACAGAGACAAAATTAAGTGTGCCAGCTTAGTGCTAATTGGCAATCGAAATTCAACACTACTAAAATACTAAAATTCAAGTTGTGATTAGTATAATTGCGTAGGAGCCAGTCTAGGGGTGTCAAAATGAATGAATTGGATGGATTTGGATCATAATGGACGAATTGGAGAAATCCAATTATCCATTTATGTCTATTAAAATTGCACAAACAAATTCAATCCAATCCAACCATTTAAAAAAAAATCCATCTAATCCATTCATTAGCAATTTTTTAATGGATGGATATCCAATCCATCCATTAATCTTTTTTAAACATAAAATGTCTTTTAATAAAAAACAATTGAGTCAAAAAAGTAGTCATCGATTGTATATTTTTTATTATTGCAGAATTTTAATTTTTTCCTTACAAAAATGATTATTTTTTTATTTCTATATTTATATGTACATATATATATGTATATGTATAATTGTATAAAAAAATGTATATGTATAAATAAATAAATAAAATATGTATATATGTATATGTATATTTTGTGTTTTAGTTTATTGTAGTGTTTTAGTTTTTTGCAATATAATTTAACTCAAAATATTATTTTAAATCCGATCGACTTTTCTTAATTTTTTTAGAATAGTCCATTGGTCTTGAAAAACAATAATGGATGGACCAAAACCATCCAATAAATTAAATGGATTGATTGGATCCAATCCATTAACTTTGTTTTCCCATAATGGATGGATTGGATAGATATTCCTATGGATGGATTAAATGGATAATGAATAAATGGACTAAATTAATGACGGCCCTAGGAGCGGCAGCTCTATGCTTAAAAAAATGAAAAATATAGTATTCAATTAATATCAACCCGACAAGATTCGATCCGATTAGACCCTCAAACCTAGAAAAGTTGCCTACACTGATTAGGGGCCCAATTTTTAAGATTTGAACGAAACTTCTAAATTGTTTAGTACCGCCCCCTGCCCAATAATTTTATTTAATTTTAAAATAAACAACTTACTTTATTTTCAACCTCATCTCCTCCATCTCGTTTTTTTGGGGAGGGAAAGACCTAAACTAGTGCTTTTTCATTAAATCTAGCAAGTGCTTTTTCCAGCTGACTCCATTTTTGCTCCAATGTTCCAATGTAACCAATTGACATCCTTATTAAGCCAGGTGAAATTCCAGCAAGTTTCTGTTCCTCCTCATTCATCTCACTGCTAGTGCTACTACCAGAACAAGACATAAGTGTCTCATAGTAGCCTAAGCTAACAGCCATGAAACCAAATTGAGTATAGTTTTGCAAATAGTTCATGAAGTTGTTAGCTCTCTCCACGGTTCCCATATCAATGCAAAGCATCCCACCATATCCGTAATCCTTGTTGCCTATGGATTTCAACAATTCATGATGTGGGTGATCTTCTAGGCCTGGATAGATCACCTTGAGTCCTAGTTTCTTGAGTCTTGTGGCAAACACCAATGCACGATGGCAATGTTCTTTCATCCTAAGGCTCAAGTGTGGAATTCTCTCTGAGAGTTCAAATGCTACCTTGGCATTCATAGTTGGACCCAATAGCATCAAGGATCCTTGGCGAAGGTCCATCATTGAATTTACTATGCTTGCAGGACCACACACAGCTCCTGAAATTTGAAATTATAATGTTCATGATCACTTTATATTTTCAACTTTAAAGTTGCATATATGACAAAATAAATTATATGATTGAAATTGCCACTCCTATGGAGTGTATTGAGTTAGAATGTTCGCGTATTTTTAAAAATGAAAATATTTATTATAACTTCTAAATTAAAATTAACGACCTAAATTAAGTCATTAATTATCAAATCTCATATTATTATAATATATATATATATATATATATATATATATATATATATATATATATATATATATATATATATTAATTAAGGTAGGGAGAAAGAAACCTGCAATAATGTCAGCACCACCGCTAATGAACTTGGAAATACTGTGAATAACTACGTCAGCTCCAAGACGAGCAGGAGAAATGATCATGGGAGCAAAAGTGTTGTCAACGATAACAGTCACTCCTTTTTTATGTGCCAATCTGCTGAGTTCGGGAATGTTGGCAACCTTAAGGCTAGGATTCGCAATAGATTCGAAATAAAGCACCTTCGTTTTCCCTTTCACAATGGCATTATCCACCGCTTCCAAATCCTCAATATCAACAAAAGTGGTGGTTAAGTTGCATGTCCTATGCAAAAAATGCGCAAGGAGTGTATGGGTCCCACCATAAATGGTGCTAGAAGCCACCACATGTTCGTTCTTGCTACATAGGTGTAACAAAACAGAGGAGATAGCAGACATGCCGCTTGCGGTGCAGTAAGCAGCCTCGGTGCCTTCAAGCGCAGCCATATGACGACTGAGATTGAGAACGGTGGGGTTGAAATGACGACTGTAGATGTAGAAGTCACGGTCGGCGCCCAACTCGCCGGCGAACATGCGAGCCAGGGTGTCTGGATCCACGACAGTGAATGTGGCCGAGACTTCGATCGACATGTTGACGCCACCGTGTTCACCGAACACGTGTCGCGTGTTGGCTAATGCAGTAGCGGGATCCACGTCAGTGTCACTTTCGTTCCATAGTGTCAACTTTTTGCCGTTTTCGCCCTCGACGACGTCGTTGCATGTCTTGCGGGGACTATTCACCAAGGTGTCCGCCATAGACTCGGGAAATGAGATTGAATAGATAAGATAAAAGACTGAGAGAGAGAGAGAGAGAGAGAGAGACGTTTACAATTGGCAAATCGAGTTGATTTCTGACTCCCTATTTCCTACTCGCTATTTATCTTTTCTTTTTTTTAGACGCTGTTGAATCTGGACGTCATATTTGTGCCTAGGTGAATCTAGACTATATTCCACGTAATGTGGGTATTTTAATTAGAGAAGTTTTTATTTAAGGGATGTTTTTTTTGGTAATATATTCTAGGGAAGTTTTTATTCGTAAAGGTTTTTATTTTTATTTTTTTTGATTCTAGTTGAGCTAGACCTTACAAGATTGTTTCTTTTTCCTTTTATGCAAAAGATTTCTATTTCTTTCATATTACCCCGGACTTAATTATAAGTAAAAAAACCTATGTACTTAGACCAAATATGAACCAAATACATAGGTGTGTGAAATATTTTTATTTTATATTTAATTCATTAATTCATTAAGTTATTTTTATTTTATATCATGTTCTATATAATATAAAAAACACAATTTTTGTACATTTTTTTGGTTGATAATTTTTGTATATTATTAAATAGGTGTGTGTGTGTGAAATATTTTAGTTTTATTTAAAAATTGGTATCTATCACCTCGTAGATTTGAATTAAAGCTTTCATTCTTTAATTTATTTAATGAGGAATACAAGAAGAATCGAGAATCAAATTTCTGATACGTGAGGGTACCAAATTCAAATAAGAAGCGAGAATCAATTTCCCAATTCATGTTGGCACTAAAGGTAAGGAAGAAGCCAACGAGAATCAAGTTCCCTTCATGCTTTTTATGATGTGTTTCAGCGCTATTTTTTTTTCCAGCTTTTTTCTTACTCTACTCTCTCTTCTATGTACTGTAAATTTTTGTTGTTATCGTCCTCTGTTCTGCTTTTTTGTTGCTGAAGATGAATTTTCAAATTCGAAACTCAGCAAATCGGAAACCCATGAACCCAGAAACTCAGAACTGTTAGCACAGAGAAGCCATTAATCATGCACGCAGAGATGAGAGAGATGAAAGAAGAGGAAGGAGGGGATAACAGAAGATGGAAACTGAACCAACTGAATATTGTTATTGCAACTGAATTGAAAATTACAGTGTACTGAATACAAGCAGTAGTTTATATACTACTGCTAAGCTGAGTTACAGCATTAAACTAAAAGCAAAGCTATATTGGAAAAACAGAAAATGACGGTATGCTATTGACTTATTACATCAGTAAAACTGGTGAAATATAAAAGCAGTAAAATTGTCATACCCTAATTTTGTTCGGCTAATTAAAAAATCCAAAAAAAGTTTTTATTCTCGTCGTTTTAATTGTGCGCGTATCTTTAACGCTCATTGTGCGACGTTTTTTTTTGTGATACTCGTTCTTTGGTCGACAATGTTTTATTATCGTAAAATATAAATAATAATAAAATACAATGCAAAATCAAATAAACCATTAAGCTGAATAGTCAAAGTTTTTATTACATACCCAAGTTTTACATATATGGACAAAAACAAAAAAAAGTAAATTTAAAACCAAATTCAAAAAAAAAAAAGAGGGCAAGGGCGCAGCTCCTTGCTGCCCTAGCCGCTGTCCTTTTGATTCTTCCCCTTGATGCTGTCTTTTGTCCTTTTCCCTCCCTCAATGTGTGTCCTCTGTTAATTTTTGCTCCCCTGCAACAGCACCACACCTACACCACACAAGTTTTCCTATAAATGCAATTCAGCAACAACAAAAAGGGAGGAGAAAGAGGAGAAACGAAAAAACAGTAAAAGGGGAACGGAGAAACAGTGGGGGGAACCACAAATCAAAACCAAAAATTAAAGAAACAGGGAGCCTGAAGCTCCGGCCACCAGTTGGTGGTGGTCACCACTGTGAACCACCACTGTCAGTCACCACCTCCCAATCAACACAAATGTCGGGCCTCACCAAAGGCATCAGCCAACATATATCTCACCCCGTGATGAGAAGCTTAAATGTATATTTTGTTAACTTGTTTTGGAAATTTAAATTGTTCTACTTTAACTGGTATTCTGTCTCTACGAAGCATTTGCAAAATAAATTAGTACGACATGTGCATTTACTCTTGTTTGAGTCAGTTGTACTATCCCCATGTTTCTTCATTTTCAAAACCAGATCTAACCATCCATAGAAGGCCCAGTCCCCACAAGAGTATTTCACTTCACGAATAACACTTTGTACGCTCCATACTGGGGTATAGTAATGATCACTAAGATGTCCTGCTGGCACTCCAAACACTCGTGCAAGTCTTTTGAGTTTTAAAAAAAAAGAAAAGCTCGTTAGGTTGAAAACTCATAAGAGCAATCTAAGCAAAAATTAGGGCAATAAAAAAAAGAGAATAAAGAAAAAGCAAATATGTTAAAATGAAGTTTTGTCCTGTACTTGAAATTTCAAGAAAATAAGCAATCATGATTTGAAGTGGAGTTTGGCCATTTTCCTATATCCAAAAATCCAAAAAAAAGAGAAATGCCCTTTGCTACCCATTTTGAGCAAAAAATCATAAATCCTCCAATCACCTTAGACAAGGATCAATCCCATATCTAACGACAATGTACCACCTTTATCAGCTCGCTCAGTCCAAAAAGAATTACAAAAAAATAAAGTGAAATTTAAAAAAAGAGGATCAAAAAATCTTGGAAAAAGAAGAAAAAACCAAAGCGGTAGAAATCGTGAGCTGATACTTCACACCATCAAGCGCATAAAAGATCCCTGTCTAAAATAAACCCTCAAACACTTCTTTGGGTAAAGTAGTCGTTTCCTTCATAAATCATTAACCATTGGCCATATTACAATTCTAAGGTCTATTCTGATCAATGATTGATAGCTTCCATTTTTCTCAAAACTTATATTTTAGGACAAAGTAATCAGAATAATTTATTTGCTCAAAAAAAAATATTATTACAAGAAGAAAATTTAAAAAAAAAGCTTAAAAGGGCTTGCACGCTCAAAATTCATCAAGAGAAAATGATCGCAGTGAGAAATTTAGTGATCGTCAACAAAGTGAAATCTCATCGAATCAAAAGTTCTCGACTGTCTTAGCTTGTGGAATCCTTCCCAAAGAAAACCACAGATCCCTACTAAGACAGTTACTTGACTTACCATCTCAGAATGGGACAACACCCACACCCTCCATTCCATTTAAACTCGGGCAAACTTTTCAACATCCCCAAAATACCCTCACCTTTCATCCCGTTCGTATACTACACCCATATAGCCATACCATACCAATTTCCAAACCATTATTCTAACTTTGCACCCTGTCACAATCCCACTCGAGATGGGCCAATTTTCATCTTTCATGGATTTGGGTAACCTTGTCCTCTTATAGACCGGGGCATCATATCCCTTGGGACGAAAGAATCCTTTTGCCTTCCATTCCATTCAATCCTAGTCACTTGTCACCCTTAATACCAGCATATTTCCCAATCCCTCAATCAGTCTATATCCTTAGTTGTCTTTGTCCTCCCTAGACAAAGGCAGACTGTTTCACTCCCCACTCTTTGAAGTCAAAATTGGGGCAGTCAAACGTTTCTTACCTTGGGGCAAGCTTCTCTCTCATAGGCTTGGGCCAATAAACCTCATCCTTCACTCCACTCACGTGTCACATACCCTACATTTCTTGAACCCTGAGTCAACTGGCACATTCATTTGCATTCACACTGTTTTTCATATTTATTAAACAAATGCTTCAAAGAGAGAAACACATGTTAATGACAATCCCTCTAAGTTAACATCTTAGACTTGAAAGCTTAGCCATCATGGGTCATCATAACCAAATGAGAACTCATTTGAACAAGTCTGCAAATACACATCTCAATCTCTAGAAAGGGCACTAATACATTGCCGCAAGCCACACTTTTCAAGGTGACAACCTTGAGCTTACCAGAGTTCAAGTCCAAGCCATCAAAAATCTTTCTTCCAAGGAGCGATCAATTCAAAAGGGCCAGCTCTCTGTTTCCAGCATCAAAAGCTTTGTTTCTCATCAAACATTTTTGTATCCTTACAAAAAAAATGTTGTTCCAACAAATCATGCATTAGACATGTCCTCATTATTCTAGAATTAAACCCCGCATCTGATCATACTCATCACAAATCTTTCATGCAAGTATTGTACATGCATTCACATTCCACTTGTTTTTGCCTACACAATTTTGCTTCTTTCGCATTACGCATGCATACATGCATACCCGCACATAACATGTATTACTTCAATAAAAATGTCAAATGTCGGTCTCATCATCACCAAAAGTCTGTCTGCATCCCAATCAGTCATATCATATCATCGCACCATGCATTCATGCACTTCCTTTTATTCACCATAGCGTTTGCATCAAAATATTACATATCTATCATATTCGCATTCTCATACCAAAAAGGGCAATAAAGCGAAAACACAAAAAAAAACATCATTCCACATCCCGACAAACATCCGATCATTGCACCATACATTATAGCTCAACATCAAACCATGCATCTACCATAGCACCTACATCTAAGTAGTACATTTGCATTCACATATTATCTACAGTCGCATACATGGCTTATCAATTTCTGTCTCCGACCAGCTTCAGCGACATCCATCATTCACGGGCTTTTGTAGTCCATTTGTTTTTACATTGCATATTTACCACATTGCATACATATAACATTTTTTGCTTCGATAGACGTGCCAAGTGCCGGTCTCATCGTTACCAAAAATCTCTCTACATCACCAATCATATCATTTACCATGCATTCATGTGTTTCCTTTATTCACCATAGCATATAATCATTACAATCACATTCATATCCCATCTGCATCCACATACAACCGTTTGTCGACTTTCTCATGCAATTGGGTTCAACACCCATGGTATACCAATTTCATTCATCATCCCCCAGATACCAATCATTGCACGCTCGTCGCATGCATAACATTGTTCGCTTCGATGGATGTGCCAAGTGCCGGTCTTGTCGTTGCCCCAAAAAAAAGTTTTTTTTTCACATCACTAATCATATCATTGTACCATGCATGACATTCGCATCAAAGCATTACATTTGCATCACATTCACACTTTGCACTTCATACACTCATTATATACTAAGAAAAAAAGCAAAAAAAAAACAAAAGGAGGAAAATTTCTCATTCCATTACATTCTTCATTAATCAGCACAATCACATTCATATCTTATCTGCATTCACATACGCTGTTTGTCAACCTCCATGTTCCACCAACTTCAACTAACATCATCTGCCACGTTTCATTCATCCCATCGGACACCTACCATTTCACATACTGCATGCATGCATCATTCATCGCATTTTTAGATATGCCAAATATAGATAGCTTTTCCCTTCTCAGGTAAATGCATTCATTAGGTATGTCCTAGGCAAGTACGCCATGTGCCAATCCCAATAGTTTGTTCCCTCAAAGTCAGTGCTCCAAGCACTGGTCTCATATCACAATTCAGAGTCTCGGACCCCCAGCAGTCCCTCGCAGCCCCAGCGCTCCTTTAGACCTCCAATGGTCATTCATTCCAGATCACACGTCGCGTTATCGAGCAATCGACGGATCATCCGACCCCAGGTCCATCAGTTCAGTTTGACCCAGTATGTCAAAGCAACGACTTCGAACTCTACCTTCAAGATCACTATGTCGCCACTGAGCGCGACGGATCACCCGACCCCAGGTCCTTCAGACTAGTTGTGTCCGCCTAAAAAACACAGTGCATGTCCTTCGAGGTGTGCAAA